>JAJOOH010013370.1:0-63781 GCA_029582605.1 Solanum gracilifrons
CATTATATATATATATATATATATATATATATATATATATATATGTGAATAAAAAGAAAATAAATTATGGATGTTTTAAGATTCAAATTTGTAAATATCCCTCTTTCAACGTTATTTTGTTTGAATAAATTTATGTGCATATACATATTTCTAATTGATGGACATATATTAATAAAATAGGGGAGTTTTAAATATGTTTAAAATAAATCAAAGAATGAGGGTAAATAATTTGTTTATTAAGCTAATAATATATTATCCAAAAATTAAGTAAAGTCATATAAAAGTCAATAAAGTGACCGTGCTAGAACCACGGGATTCAAGGGGTGGCTAATATCTTCCCCTCGGTCAACAGAATTCCTTACCCGATCTTTATTTTCGGAGACCAAACAAAACAAAGAGTCAATTTTCCTTTTGATTAGGAATTTAATAAGGTGACTTGGAACACCAAAACTCAATTCCAAGTGGCGACTCTGAATAATAAAATAATCCCTTTTCAAAACGTCACTTTAATTGGAAAAACTTTTTTTTTTTAAAAACATTCATTTGGAGGAAAAAATAGGGGTGTGACAATTGTGAAGAATAAATTCTTCAAACAAAGAATATTTTGTTGTATGCTTCTAGATGATGGAACTCGAATAATTCAACCATTTTCTTAGTTTGGAGGTTGATCGCACAGAAGAAGGAATCTGTTTGCATCACCAAAAATATTCTAATGATCTGTTGAAGAAGTTTGGGATATTCAGTTGTAGATAAATCTCAACAACACTGGAGCCAAATGTGAAGATGTTTTCTCATGCAGAGAAAGACTTGGAATATGCAACAATGTATCGGCAATTGATAGGTCATTTAATCTACTTAACTTTATTAAGACCCGACATCTCTTACACAGTTGGTATGATGAGTCATTACATGCAAAATCCAAGGAAGTCTCACTTGGAAGGAGTTCGTCGACTCTTGAGATATGTGAAAAGTACACTTGGCTATGGTATTTTTTATAAGATAGGTGAAGATGAAAAGCTATTTGGTTATTGTGATCCTGACTATGCAGGAGATAATGATATTACACGTTCACATACTAGATAAATATTTATGTTGTTATCAGGAGCAGTCTGATGGTGCAGCAAAAAGCAACCAATTGTGTCCTTGTCAACAACAAAAGCGTAGTACCGTTCAGCAGTAGTTGCAGCTCAAGAAAGTACATGGCTTTGTAGTTGATGAAGGAATTACAACAACCAATAGGTTATGTAGTTCCTTTGTAATTGATAATAAAGCAACACTTTGCTTGGTTGAAAATTTAGTTTTCCACGCAAAGACTAAGAATGTGGAGATACATTACCACTTTATCAAGGAAAAAGTGTTGCAAGGAGAGAATGATATGGAATATATTAAAATAGAAAATGATATTGCTAGAGATGTTCACAAAAGGTTTAAGTGTCTATAAGTTGGAAAATTTTTACCAGCAACTAGGGATGGTTAAGACTGAGAGCTGATATGGAGAAGGGGTGTTAAAGTTCCACATCATCTTTGGTTTGAATTTGACAAGTCTGCACTACATCTATTTTTTAGCTTTAAGTTGTTAGTTGGATACTTCTTTCAGTACATGGTTGTTTTCATAGTTTATATATTGCAGATAGTTTTTCCTAAAGTTTAGGAGTGTTTAGTTAGCGGAATACTTTAGGGGTTTAACGGGATTATGGAACTATAAAATTTGTAACTTTATATAAGCCATTAATGGAAGGAATAAAAAATTGTCCATTTTTTCCATGCATGCAAATTATATTTCTGATTCTTCCGCTACAATTCTTTTGTATTGAACTTATTAGTTTCTTGAAGTTCTTCAATTCGATCACAGACCTCTGGTTGTTCTGATACCATTTAAGGATTTTATGAATATGGTAAAAATCGATTGTGTTTCACGGAGGAGCTATTCCTCAATATATTGAGATGCTACACAAATGTGTAGTTTAATACAAACTCCCACAGAGATAAATTAAACTAATAGCATGTCTTCTAATAGAATACAACTACTACAACCACGTACTGTTATTTTGTCCTAACATCGTACAATATCATCTTTGAGGACAGTCAAATTCACATCTCAATCCTTCCTTGATTTTCATTTTTGCCAAAGTGTATGTGTAAAGATAGAGAGGAAAAATCAATTTCTAGTCACCGCACATGATTATTGTTCTTCAAAACTATTGAGAGAAATTGAGAATTTTGTATTGTCAAATCTGAGAAATAAGTGATACACCAATGTTGCACTTGTTATATTTACTTATCGGAAAAATAAGCTACTTTGTAGCATCCATAGAAGTAAATATATTAGTAAGAACTAAATACAAAATTTATGTACGTACAAAAGGAACTAAACTAAAGTTCCATCAGTAGCAACTAGTGGTTCTATGGTGATGTTGTTTGAATTCTTATTTTTCATATTTTTTTGTAGAAATCCTTGCAGAGATCGCTTCATGAATAGACTAGTTTGAGGTTGTAATAATTTTGATGATGGATCAAACATTGGTGATGGAGTCTTGATTGTTTTCTCCTTCATTTCTTTAATTGGAAGATATATGATAGCTTTAGCCTGCATAATAAATTAACTAATTTAATTAATTATTCAGAAAATACAAAATGCATCTTTTAAACTAAAGTGATATTCTTTGTCAGAGTTTTAATATCATGCCCAAGCCTACACCCTGGATGTGGGCGGCACTCGAGAACCATTGATGGCTTCCAAGCCAACCCTCGACCTGGCTGTTTACTTAGCGGAATATTTTGCCTAAAACAAATTAAGAACTTTAAAGAGAAAACATATAACTTAACCGTCTCAAATACTCGTATAAGTAAAGTATAATTTTCACAAAACACTTTAAATAGAGAATTTCTGACAACAACTTAACTCTTGCTATATATGAATCCTCTATGTTAAATATGGACGTCGGGATAAGACTCTTGAAGCCACAAAGAAAATACTGAAATGAAAAATGTGACACTCCGAAATGCAAGAAGGAGTCACCAGGACTCTAAAAGGGGAAGCGAAAAGTGATCTCAATGAAGCGCCTATTGATGATCCTGAGCACCTGTATCTGCATCATAAAAAGATGTTGGTTGAACGACATCAGTATATTAAATGTACGAATATGTAATGTAACCTAAGCGAAACAACTTAAGGAAAGCACTGTAATTGATAAAGATATACTCAAGCTGGATATAAACAAACAAAGGAATTGACTCATTAGAAATATTACGAGTACTTTACTCATCTTTTAAACACAACATAATAAGTGATATAGTAAAAATACACATTAACTATATTTGGGATATTCTCCAACCAAAAACAATCACCATGAGCTACATGATGATACAATATCTCACCCACACTGCCAACATTGTCCTATACCGTTCCGAGGTATATGACCTCCCAACTAGGTGGATCCACTAAGAAATAAGAATTCATTAAAAAGTATGATCCTTTACCCATGTTGGCAGACATGGTATATGAGGATTTTGAGTTGTGTGAACTTATCCCCATATCGGTGCACAATATTACTCCAAATAATACACTCATGTTCAAATGTATAAAACATACTATTTTTGTGTTTTGAGGTAATTAGTAAAAATAACCTCTTAAAAGAGGGAACTGCTCTGAAATATCTCTAAATTCATAAACTCATTTAAGAAATCAAAGTTTCTTTTTCCTCAATGTAAAAATGATACATTTGGAAATACGTAGTACCCTTATACTCTTTTTCAATCATGTCTAAAAGTTTTCTCAAAACACATCTTTGCTTTCTCAAAATATTAGTTTAAGACCATTGTTTGGTTACAAATGTTTTTCAATAATAACTCAATAAATGCTCAATTATAAATCAACAATAGGGCTCATGCTAAAAAATAGACATGAATAATCAACTCAAGAATCTCAATGCAAGATATAGCCACTCAATAATCAAGAAATAAAATTCAGAACTTATCAAAGAAACTAATCTCAAAAATTATCAAAACTACAGATGTGAGCGTAGATCATTCTTTACTACTAGAAAGTAGATGTAGGGCGTGAGGACAAACTCATTCCATCACTATGATAGCCTTACATACTTGGAAAAACAAAGTTCTTGACGAAACTCGAAGAATGCTTGAAAACCTAGTTTTTTCTTCTCTTGGAACCTTGCTCGAATGACCTGAAGTGTTAAAG
This sequence comes from Solanum gracilifrons, assembly GCA_029582605.1. Classification (NCBI taxonomy): domain Eukaryota; kingdom Viridiplantae; phylum Streptophyta; class Magnoliopsida; order Solanales; family Solanaceae; genus Solanum; species Solanum gracilifrons. Next base: position 4,199 of record JAJOOH010013370.1, read on the forward strand.
AACGTAAAATAACTGATTAACACTTTGTAAATTTAACTAGGTTTAAAAAGGTCAGGGTTTAGGCTTAGAAAGAGTGGGAAAAAACTAAACTACCCTTCTTAAAAACTATCTACAGATCCATCTACTATTCATGGTTTGTTATATGAACCATAGATCCCAACGGTTAAATTTATATTGAATTTCATGGCTCAAAATTTTATTTTATAGATTCAACTACGACCCGTAGAAGTTCATACAGACCATAGACCCAATTCATTGAAGTTATACTAAGTCTTCAAGGTCAAATGTTCATTCTACAAGTCCAAACTACGACCCGTAGAATGGATCCAAAGGAATTGGACCCTAAAATTTTACTTCATTAATTTTCCTACGACATCATAGTACGGGTGGTAGTTCAATCTATAGCCCGTATAATGGATCTGTAGTTCACTGACTCAGAAAAACTCTAATATGGCAGTCTCTGGTAAAAAAATTGCCATAACATCTTACTCTGAACTCGAAATGAGGCAAACATTGTGACGTTGAAAACATAACTCAAAGACCTTCAATTTGGTAGGTGATGAGACACCTAATTAAGTATATGGTGGGATATATGATCGTTTGAAGTTTACCTAGGTAGTATCTTATGTCTCAACTTAATCGGTAAGGAAGTTTTCAACTCAAGTTTATGCTCGGGGGTTCATGTGACCTTAAGTCATATCCAAATATATTCCAACCACTAAAGAATTGACTTTTACACATAGGAGAAATTTAAGAATTACTCGGTACAACTTTACATGTACATAAAGAACTTTTGGGCCTTTGCTTTGATATTTTTTGTGTATTACAATATCTCCTCCTTTGAATTCATTCGTCCTCGAATGATGGCTGAAGTGAGAATGAAAATGGTAGGGAAAGGTTTAATAGCCCAATTTAGTGCAATATAAACATACAACTCATGAACTCAAATCACTCAAGGATAGACTGAATGGAATTAGTACTTCAGGAAGACTTAATACCTTAGACTGGAATTAACTCAGAGGAAAAGACATAGTGTATCTCTTCTTCAAATATTCCTTGACCTCCCATGTAACCTCATCAACAAAATGATCTCTCCATAAGACTTTGACCGATGCAACTTCTTTGGTTCTTGACTTGACGTATCTGGGCGCTTCATCCAACACTAAGCGTCCATGGTCGTTCAATAGTAATATAACCCAACCAAGGGTTGCGATCGTTGCCATAGGAAGCGGTTTGTAATTGAAAATCAATAGAAAAGTAAAAATATGTTCAAGTTAATCATAGCTATAGACATTAACGAGTAAAAATATGATAAATTAAAGAGTGACACAAGTGTCAATTATCAATGGGGGTTTTGTAAGCAATTATCAGCTAAAACAACAACTAAAACGAGAATGCAAATATGGAGACGGGATTCTTGGGATGTGATAGGAATACGGGCTAAAATATACAACCGGGTAAATGATACCTATGGTAAATCGCTGTAAATTGGTAACTAGGCTAGACTTTAGTGGGGGTAAATTTTCTCTCAAACAATTTAACCCGAATCAAATCGATTTTTCTTGAACACCAATAAGCGCCATTGAAGCACAACCTTCGCTTAGTCCATTCACTCTCTCGAGCTGAATATGTGGGAGAGGGTTTAGGATTCACTCTCTTGAGCTGAACCCACGACAACCCAATAACCACAGACTATCGATTCAGTAGTTTTGGTTTTACAACATCTCTCTCGAGCAAGTAAAAAACACGAAGATAAAATTGTATTTGCAACTACAACCCCATTAGATTCAAACACAATTACTAAACAAATTAACCTTTAAATAGCAAAATAACTATATATAAGCAATACCCAGCAGTAAATTCAACCCATATTCACATAATTACACCTCAAGAATTGAGGTTTTAGCTACACATAGTAAAAAGATAGAAATCGATTCTGGAAAGTGTTTCCATCAAATGCGTACGATAGATATTGTCTTTACACGCGTCAGGGATGAAGAATCTTCAATACCCACTTCCAAATTGCTTAGGAAAATGGAAATCTTCAACTCTTCAAAGCTAAGGAAAATAGTCTCCCAAAAACTAAGTTCTAAAAACTGAAAATTCGAAAAATTCAGTTCTGAAATGTAAAACATGATAATTGCTTCCTAAACTAAAAATTCAAACAAGTATTTATAGTTGTCAAAAAGTGTGCTGCGATGGATCACTCAGTGCAGTTAGTCGGGATCGCCGATCCACTCGGCGATCCGCCCTTTAGACTGGTTCATCGCTTTTCTACATTGTCCTTCAGTACCTTCACACTCTGTATCTTTTGGTGATATTGCATTGCCTCGTGGAACCGTTCGGCGACTCGTCGACTTCTCCTTTCTATCGCCTATTTGATTTTGTCCTTCAGGGCTTGGCACACTGTAACATTGGGCAAGACCAAGGCCATTAGGCGACCCGCCCAATGGTTTAGGCAATCCTTAGGCATTCTTTTCTTCGTTCATTCAGCTGCCTTGTTCCTTTTTGCTCAATAGTGTCCATGCTTTATCTCTAATTCTAAATACCTGAAACTCAAGGATTTTCATTAGTTATTGTGACAAAATATGCTTTTGAGGACACTAAATCTATCAAAATATGGCCCTAAAAGAGTCCAAATCGTGGACTCATCAACACCCCCAACTTAAACTTTTGCTTGTCCTCAAGTAAAACACAAGTTCAGCCGTTCAAAAAGGATGTCTCAAACAGTGCTACACAAGACTCAATCATGAATGCACACAAAAAGTCTCAACTTACTTGTGCAAGGATCAATTGTGCACTAAAAGATTCAAGCGGTGACTCACCATTATCAAAGAATCTCAAGCTCACTATACTTGCTTCAAATGTAAGTTCAAGGTCAACAAAGGTATTCAAATGCCCTCACAGAAAGAATGGTTCCATATTTACTCAATGGTTCAATCAATTAAAGTTTCGGAATCAAGATCAACACTCACACTCAAAAAGATAAACACAATGCATGATTTCACCCATAGGTTTTCCCTTATTTTCCAATTGACTTTTGGTTCAGCTCATTCAAGATCAAAACGGTCTTTTCAAGGCCTGTAATGGGGCTGAGTGTAATGGTATGATAATTTAGGCTTATAGGCTGAAAATCCTCTTCAAATGTGATGTAAACAACACCTTCTTTCCTTCTTTTTATCAATTTCATTCAAGCGCAAAAGTCACCTCTCATTCAACTTCCATAAGTCATTGCGAACCCCATTTTCTTTGTATTTCTACAACTTTATTTCACAACTTTTTCTTTCTTTTTCTTTTTCAATCGCTTCTTCTTTTTCTCTTTTTTTTTTTAAATGGAGGGGCTCCAGTTTTCTCAAAACATGGGCAGAGGGGACTTCTTTGCATTTACTTGATTTTCCTTCTCTTTTCACCACACCCCTAACGTAGGCTTTTGGCCAAACCACAAATCATGAGGATTATGGGTAATGGGTTAATAAAAGGTAGCAAAGTTATCAAGTTTCTTCCAAGAAAAGGTTTAGGCTCAAAGAGTGCTTTCTATTTTATATAGGCTCGCTCCCTCTTTTTTCAATGTTCATCACAAGAGACTTGGTTTGATAATTCGCTAGTCACAACGAGATGAAAAGAGTTCACATATTGTCTATGCAACTTCAATTGGCCTCGTTGTAGCCGCATATTCATTTATATTTGATTATGAGAACTATTCGAGTCATTGGTATTGATCAAAACTGGTACTCAAATTTTCACAAGAACAACCACATTCAACACATACAAGAGGTGGCAATTTTTTTTGGAAGGATCAAAAATCATTTACAATTAAAAACGAGGAGCCACACGCTCAAGCATCCACAAAAGCAGTGCATAACACGAATTTAGCTCAAAGCCCAATATATAAACAAAACTAATATGCACAAAGGTTGGCCTCACCCCACCACAAACAAAATCATTTGTCCTCAAATGCAAACGAAAATATCTGAAAGTAAAATAAAGTAAGACAAAGAGGGAGTTAAAGAGGGGATCCTGTGTATGCAGTTGCTCCATTTGTCTGGGCATCAGTGCCTGATGTATCTATTTAGTCTCGGGTCTCGGTACCCGGTGTCACTTCAGCAGGAATGGTAGCTGCACTAGGACCGGCCAAGGATGCATCGACCAATGAAGCCTACACAACTGCCTCTATCATGGCCTCCTCAGTTTCACGGAGGCCCTCATATGAATATTCTTCAGCTACTTCTAGCATCTCCTTATCAATCTCCGCCTCAGATTCAGGATCAACAGTCTCCTCTACTCTACTCCCATCTCCGGTGGTAACGGTACGTCTGGGATATCCACTATCCCAAAAACCATAGACATGTCTGTGGACATCAGATAGTCCACATCTTTCTTGGCATCTCTAGGTACCCGAGCCTGTCTACACAACTCGGTGATCAAAACCGGGAAGGGAAGTGAGATCTGCCGCTACTTTGCATGCATAAGAATCTCTGAAGCAATGATCATCCCTAAATTTATTCTAGTTTCCTTTATGATGCAACCCAAACAGGCTGCCTTAGCAAGATGAAGGATCGACTCATTCTGGGATAGCATAATTGTGCTGCTGATAAAGTTGAACCAAAATCTTGCAGCTATGTTCAGATTGTTCTTTTCAATCTGAGCCCCTTATGCCAACCACGTCGGAGTACCATTTGAAATCAATGGGGTTAACCCCTTCTTCATATTTTCCAGCTTCTCTGTTCTGATCAAGTGCTAGCAGTGATCATTAATACTCATAGAGATTCCCAAGACTGTGTTAATAGTAGCACTATCACACTTTAACTTCTGGCCTCTAAGAACCATGTAATCAATTGCTTTGAAAGCTTCGGCTAGATTCTTCCTCTGGGGTATCAATGCACTGTAGAATTCTCTGACCCAATATGGAATATAAGAGTCACGGGGTTTTGTGAAGATTTGGAACTTATGGTATTTCAGGCAGTCCATTATATCCGGGTACCTGTCAATAACTCCATCCGTAGATAGACGCTTCTCCTCAAGGATTTTCCTTAGCCCCTCAGTCTTTAATTTTTTCAGTAACTTGGGAGGAGGACCCTGTACTAGTGGTGCAAGTAGTATTGCTTGCTCTGGAACTGGAAGAGGAGGGGCATCTTGAGAAGTTAGGATCCTAGACGGATCATTGAACTTTTTAGATCGTAGCTCTGCCCTTTGCACTACTACAAGCTCATCATCATCAGATGCCATGTTTTGAGGCTTATGATGATCTCCCTCACTCTCATAAGTGGTTGGGTAAGTATCATAAATGCCATCACCGTTAGAGCTTGCCTCCGGTGACGCATGTGGTTTGCCTTTCCCTTTTCTTTTCCCACCTCTCGTCGAAAGTTTTGTAGCTTTGCTCTTGGAAGCAGCTGCATCCTCATTTAGTGTAATCCCCTTTGCTTTCCCTCGGGGTGGCATATTTCTTCCTGCAACTTTAGATGTATCCATTTCTACAAAACATTGAGAGAAAATTAGAAACATTTTAGTTAAAATCAATGAAACATAGTTGTAGACAAACTCGCCTAACCGGTCGGCGAGTCGCCAAACTCTTTGGTGAGCTAGATCGGGCTCGTCGAAGGGATTGGCTCAAAAATCATAGCCAATCAGCTATAGGAAGGCTTTGTCGGTGATTTGCCGTCTACTTTCGGCGAACTATGGTTAGCTCACCGAAATTTACAATGCAAAATGGACTCGGGGATGCAGAAAAAGGGCTATCAAGAGGACTTTCGGCGAGTCATCGAGTGCACTCAGCGACCGCAGGCTTTTCGCCGAAAGTTACAGAACCAATCATCTAATAAAGCAAGAAATTAAAGGCGAGATGGGAACATTAGTTGAACCGCCTAGTGGTTAGGCGAGCTCGACCCAGCTCGCCAAACAACCCAACTTGCCTACTTGCAATCCAACTTCTCGAAATCAACCCCACAACCCCCGAAAATAAAATCAAAGAATACACTAGTTAAATTAAGCTTAGACCCATACACCCATCACCCCAAATACTCAGACTTTTCCCGGTTTTTCCAAAATTGGCCATTTGATAACTTTTTCCCTTAAGAATGGTGTCACCCACTCTATCGTTGTGCAGTTTACGTCATTTAGCACAAACACGGGCTAATCAAACTTTACCCAACCAATATAACCAACAAGCAAGCACAACCCCACAAACTTTAACCAATTTCAACACAACAGAACACGGGAAAATGACACCATAAGCATTATGGAAAAGTTTATCAAATTAAATAAGGCATTTAACAATCTAATACTATCAGAGAGGCCCATCACATGACAATATGATAATATCATTGCAAATGAGTACAAATTCTATAAAATAAACTCGTGGTTTGGAAAACCAACCTTTTATGCCGATTAAATAATGAAATTGAAAAGCTAGGCGACAATGTAATTCAAATCCCATCACCAATCGATCAACTAAAATACTTATAGAGTGCGGAAATATTGCAAATACTAAATAGGTGCAATTTTGAGAAGATGAAAAATGAAGAAGAATGAAAGAATTCGAAATATAAACCTTGGGCACTTGAATAAACCGTCCTGATTTCACCCATTCGGCGATGTTAGTCATGATCGCCGACCACTCGGCGATACACCGAGTGATCACTTACCTTACCGAGCTTTACATGACCCTTAATTGATGAGGGTGTCCAAATTGCAAACCAGATCGAGATCGCCGACTTGGTCGGTGATTTGCCAATAAATCCTGGGTTCCATGAGTTTTACAGACTCCACCTTAAAATTGTCTTGAGACTAACGGTGGTCTAGGTCAGAGTCGCCAACCTCTTCAGCATTTCACCGACTGGACTTTAGCTCATTAAACTGTACTTTTCAAACATTTCCCACACTTTAACCTGCACAATCAACACACCATTATTCTAAAATAACAATTTAAAGCGATAAAACCTTGGGTTGCCTCCCAGGAAGTGCCTTAGTTAACGTCGTGGCATGATGCAAGTCAGTACTCAAATTCCACTCGTTAGCCATAACATCACTTGGCAACCCCCTATTTTGCTGCGGGCAGAGATGAGGCATCACATGACCCATCAGGTTTTCGAGCAGCTGGATAGATCTGGAATGAGAACCAATTATTTGTTTCATAACTTCGATGTTCTCTTTCATCTCTTCCACCACTCTATCATGCTCATTTACCTTGCGGAGAATGATTGAGAGCATTCCTTCGACACATTTAGCCTAATTGTCCTTAGGCTTTCTTCGCTCATGAGGAGGGATGTATTTGTCCTTTCTTTTGCATTGGACTTCAATCCCCACTATCTTTTTTGCCAACTCATTCATCTGAGTCATCAGTGTGGCCAACATGAAGTCCTTCTCTATTTCTTGGTTTGTTTTAGCCATGAGATCAAGCAGGTGGGCTGCGATCACATAGGGCTGATGTGTAATACCACCTGAAATGAGTTGGTCAGCCAATACCTTGTTTCCGGGACCAAGAATTCTGTAAAATCAATCCAGGAGGACTATATAGGGAATTTCAGGAGTTTGCCATTGAACTAGCAGTTCTTTAAACCTTAGCCAAGCCTCATGAATCCGTTCACCTTCCAAATGTTTTAAGGTTAGAATGTGATCTCCAAACATCATTACTTCTAATGGAGGAAACTCCATTTGCTCGTGAATACTGCTAGACATACTAACCTCCTCTGTTTCAAAGCACAAACAAGCAAGACAAAGCTAAAAATTAAGTAAGTATCATGAAACTAACAAGACAAAAATCTCACTTAACTAAAAATTATCAATTAGCACCAATCCCCGGCAGCGGCACCTGGTATACCTGAGGGCTCAGAGGTCGGAGTAGGCGAAGGTGCCTCTGCTGGTAATGAGTCAACATTGACCTCTAGAAAAGTGTCTGCTGGAGCTGCTCTCCTTCTGTCAACTTCCTCTCGAGTGAACTCGGCCTCAGTACGCTGGATGTCCATGGAGGATGACGGGATGACCTTTATATCATTTGCAGGATCCCGGGGTACTCCGGCACGCCGACATAACTCACTGATCAAAACCGGGAATGACAGAGAGGTAAGGCTCTCCTTGACTCTCATGGCCATCTCCTGCGAAGGCAGCAGTCCTAGGTCGATCTGCCTCCTGGCCATGATAAAACTGAGGCAAGCTGCCTTAGGATGGCGAATAATAGACTCATTTTGGGATGGCATTATAGTGCTGTTGATGAAGCCAAACCAGAACATGGAGGCGATGTTCATGCCCCTCTACTTAATTGGAGCTCCAGCATCTATTCCCCTTGGGGTGGTGTCAGAAATCATCGGAGCCAACCAACCCTTCAATTCATCCAGGGACTGAACAATCGGCAACCCCTCGTAAAGGAGTGCAGAGTGTAGCGGTCTACCTATTACAACATTAATATGCTCGTTGTGACACTACACCTCCTTGCTTTTGATCATAATAGATTTCACAGGTCGAAACTCACTTGCCTTCTTCTTGTTCTTAGGCACCAACTCCCCATAAGCATTGTAAAACTCTCTTACCTAGGGAGGAATGTAAGGGTCTCGAGGCCGTGTGAACTGCTCGAATCCATGGTATTGGAGAGTTTCAAGCACATCAGGATGCTTGCCTTCCAGGCCCTCCAAGGATAGTAACTTCTCCTCTATTAAACCATCACCTTTCAATCTGTTTAACAGCCTCGATGGAGGAACTATAGGAAGTGAAGAAGTTACTGAAGGTGCCTCGGATAGGCTGGCACTGAGTCTGTAGTCGAAGGAGTGGCAGCTGAGGGAGTACTGGCGGTTGTAGACCTAGATCTGGCCCGGAGCGCATCCCTTCGGTTAGTGAGAGGTTGTTCATCCTCTGGTTCAGAAAAATCTTGCTCAATAGCTGCTCGTTTCTTTGCTATATGCTTTTTCCGTTTGCCTTTATATCCCGGTGGGAGATCTTGCTTTATTTTCTGTGAAGGACGTGATCCTTCTTCACTTATCGTAATTCCCTTTTGCATTTTCCGAGGTGGCTTGGTTAGCTTGGTGCCTACCATATCTACAAAAAAATCAAGAAGAAACTCAAATGCAAGAACAAAAAAGTTATTGCAGACAAACTCGTTGATCCAGTCGGCGAGTCGCCGAACCTCTTTGGCGAGCTAAGTCTAGCTTTTCGAAGGGATTGGCTCAACAATTAAGGCAAGCCGGCGATAGGAGAGTCCTTTCGGCGAATCTCCGACTACTTTCGGCGAACAAGTGTTTGTCCGCCGAAGGTTATAGTGCATAAAGGTCTCAAGGGTGCAAATGAAGAGCGATAAATAGTACTTTCGGTGAATCGCCGAGTGCCTTCGGCGAACTCAGGCATCTTGCCAAAAGATACAGACTCAAACCACAAAGTTGACACGCAATTAAAAAATGACATGAGGAAAATAGGCGAACCGCCAAGTTGTTCGGGGAGCTCGACCCAACTCGTCGAATGACCCAACGTGCCCATTTTCAATTCAACTTCTCGAACTCAACCCCACAATCCCCGAAAACATAATCAAAGCATGAACTAATGAAATTCAAAAAATACCCATACTACCCATCACCCCGGGATACTCAGATTTTTCCCAGCTTTGCCAAAATTGGCCATTTGACGATATTTGCAGTTAAAAGTTGTGTCAACCACTGTATCATTGAGCAATTTTCGACATTTAGCACAAATGGGGGCTACTAAGACTTCACCCAATCAATTGAACCACACGTAATCACAACCCAATGAGAATTCATTCAATTACAACCAGAACTAATACGAATATTTGACAATCAAAGCACCACGGGCATGATTTTCAAATTGAAATAGGCATGTCAACATTCTAATTCTAGCAGAGAGGCCCAACACACATCAATATGATACTATTATTGCAAAAGAGTTCAAAATTTTCAACAATAAACTCGGGCTTTTAGGACTAACCTTTAATCCCGATTGAAATGGGATTGAAAAGCTAGGCAACAAACTATTCCAACTCCGAGCACAAATCAACCAACTAAAATGCTAGTAAAGGGCTAAAATAAAGAAATACTACCTTAGTGTGAATTTAGGAGGTTTAAGAGCAAGGAAAAGTGAAGAATTTCAAATTTGAAGTTTCTTGGCCATTATAAACCATCCAGTTCACTCTTGTTCGGCGACGTTAGTCACACTCGCCGATATATTCGGCGGTTCACCGAGTGATCACCTGCCCCGCCGATTGCTAAAGTTCTTTTAGTTTCTTGGGGGTTAACTCGGTGGTCTACATTGAGGTCGCCGGCCTGGTCGGCGACGCACCGAACTTCTTCGTAAGTTTGCCAAGTTTTACAGGTTTTGACTTGAACTTGAATTTAGCCAAATTGTGTGTCAAGTCGGACTCGCCGACCTCTTCGGCGATCTGCCGACTGACCGTTTTCTCGCCAATCAATATTTTTCATCACTTTCCTCACTCAACCCTACACCACTAATACACCATTATTTATAAAAGCAAAATAAAGCATTTAAAACCTTGGGTTGCCTCCCAAGAAGCGCCTCATTTAACGTCATGGCATGACGCGAGTCCATACTCACTCCCCATTGGTTGGGTTGGTCTTAGTGTTACTAGGTAACCCCAATAGTTCGTTTGATTGAAGAGGAGGTACCGCATAATTTAGGTGTGTCCTGATCAGCTGGATCGATCTAGAGTGAGAGCCAACCATTTGATTCAACACTTCAATACTCTCTTTCTTCTCCTCCAACATTCGATCTTGTTCGGTGATCTTTTGAAAAATGATTTGTAGTGTGTCCTCGACTCGGTTGTTCTCCTTGTCTCTAGACTGCTTCCACTCGTGAGGAGGTATATACCTCCCTTGAATCTTGCATTGGTTTTCCACCTGTGTTATTTTGGTGGACAACTCGTTCAGCTGAGTTACCAGTGCAGTTAACTAGAAGTCTCTCTCGACTCCTTGGCTCGTCTCTCTATCGTTCAATAATTTAGTAACCCAACCAAGGGTTGGGGTCAAGTCCCAAGGGAGTGGGCATGAGAATTGGTTGTTAAGGGAGAAAGTGCTAAAGCTAAATGTAGCAAAAGACTTTGGAGAATGAAAACATAACAAATTAACAAGGGTGACGCAAGCGTCAAGTATCAAATGGGGTTTTGTAAGCAAGAAACAACTAAAGCAGTGAAAATAAGGAAAAAATACAAGTATGGAGACTGGATTCTTGGGATGTGATAGGAATACGGGATAGACTAAATCATTGGGTACATGCTTTAGATAGTAAATTTATTGAGTATTTGTGACTAGGCTAGACTTTAATGGGGATAAGCTCTCGCTCAAGAAACTTACCCCGTTTCAAATGCGTTCCTCTCGGACACCCACTTGCCGCGTGAAGATCAGCCTCCACCTTAACCCACTTACTCTCTCGAGCTGAGTGTGTGGACATGGGACTAGGGTTCACTCTCTCGACTTGAACCTCATGTCGACCCACTCACACTGGCCATCAATTTAGTGGTCTTAGTTTTACGACCTCTCTCTCGAGCAAGCCGAAAACACATATTTGAGATTATATTATCAACTACAACCTCATTAAGTTCATACACAACCACTAAACGAAATCACATTTAAACTACGAATAGACTATCAGCAAGCAAGACCCAACAACTAATCTAACCCATATTCACAAAATCACACCCCAAGAATTGGGGTTTTAGCTACATATGTAAAAGAGATAAAGACGTATACCAGTATCAGTTTCCATTAATGGGTATGCTAGATTAAGTATTAAAACAAGCCGAAGGTGAATAATCCAAGAGACCCAAGTCCAATTCCTTAAATTTGAAACCATATGAAAACTCCAAGTTCTTCAAAACCCTCTCCAAAACATAAAGAGAATATCTCCAAAACTCTGTCTCAAACTTAATAATCTAAAAACTAGGTAAAATTTCTCTCCTCAGAATAAAAACTGAACTAGTATTTATAGTTATCAGAACATGTGCTCCGAAGGATCTTTCGGCGACGTTAGTGGGAATCGCTGATGCATTCAGCCATCCACCCTTTGGTCTACTTCGTCGCCTTTCATCAGTTGCCTTCATTACCTTAGTGTCCTGGATAATTTGGCGATGTAGCACTGCTTCGTAGAGTCGCTCGGCGATATGCGGACTGATCATTTTCACCGCTAATTTGCTCCTTTCCTTCAGGGCTCAGCACACTGGAACAAAAGGAGAATATGCGATCTATTAGCGATTCGGCGAAAAGGTTTGGCGATTCGCTGATCTTCATTTCTTCGTTCTTTTAGCTTCTTTTGTTCCTTTTTGCTCGATAGTGTCCATGATTTCCCTCAAACTTCAAATGCCTGAAACTTAAAGGTTTTCATCAGATATCAAGATAAAACATGCATTTGAGGACACTAATTTCATCAAAATATTGCCCAAAATGAGTCCAAATCATGGACTCATCAACCACGCAGGCAACATTCTCTTCCGAGCTCATTTACTCTTACTTTGACTTAAGTCAAACTTAGGCATTAACTTCAAAGTTAAAATGCTTATTTGCATAGACTATCACTGAAAATCTCAGAAATCATGCTAATCATGCTAATATCTTAATATAACCCTTTTGGAGCCAATGCAATTGTCAAAATTGGATTAAGAGGTTATCTTCCTAAATTTTTGATAAAAAAATACCGTTCTAGGTTCAAAAGCTACCAAAACACTAAAAATGACATAAAACCAAAACAAATGACCAGGTAACCGAACTGTAAGTCCCATAAAGTCATATATTACATGGCGTCACTAATCGAAAGCAGTAAATGAGAAACAAGAGGAATTACAATAGAAATGACTTGAAGGTCATTACATAGGTTTTCTATGTTTCGATGCTACAAAGAATACTTCTGACGAGTCTCATGTGCTCCAGTATGATGTAGATGAGTTGGATGACCATTTCACCTTCAAGGAGGAACTAGTTTCAATTCTAGCTATAGATGTGCAGTGTTTGTGTTTGAGAGTCGTTCTTGTGGTTAAGTTACATTAGAGGCATCGTCCAGTTAAAGAGGCTACCTAGGAGACCAAGCATGATATGCATGAGAATTTTCCTAGCTTGATTGATCCTTCAGTTACTTCTTTTGTCTTACTTTCATAGATGGAATTCCTTTTTGTGTGAGTTTTTGTGTTTTGGAGCTTTTGAATATTGAACAATCATTTTTTTCATAAGTTCAAGAAGATGACCTTAAAATCCAATTCATACAACTCCATCAGCTTCGAAAGGGTCATTTAAGGGTGGTAGCGTGGTCGCTATTGTAACAACCCGGAGCACCCCCCAGCCGTTACCGGCATATTGGACCTCTCAGAGGTCTTATACAAGCCCTTAGCATTCGTCATAGCATTTATCATAAAAAAATAGCAGAAAATTTAAAACTTTTCCATAATATAAAACAAGACTTAAAAGTCACCTCATTTAAACCTTTAATACAAAATTGGAGTACTATGTCTCAAGGTAGCCATCTTAAAACATGACTACAACACAAGAGGGCCACAACCCTTACAATACAAAAAAAACTACTATCTAGTACATAGAACTGAAGGAAACTCTTTAACATAAAGGCCCTTGAATATTTAAGGACACACCCGAACTTGGGAATAGTAAGCCAATCTCATCACTTCTAGGAAAGACCCTTTAGCCACCACCACATACACTTGGTATAAAAGATGAAGAAGAATGATGATAGTACAAGAATGCATTAAGTATGATAACCATGCAAAACATGCTCTTAAAAGGACATTTAGTTGGAAACCATGCATCATGCCTTTTTAGAGAAACTTCAAGAACATTTTGTACAATAGGCACAATATAAACCACGTACATCATCATACACACAGAAACCATTCATAATAGAACATAGAGCTACTTATAACATTTTAGGCACATTCAATGCATACAATACAGTACCTTCCTCTTTATCTTAACTCCTTTCCTCAAGTAACCCTTAGGGAATACTTGGTGCACTGTATCACCTTAAGGTACCAAGGGTGAACTTACATATAGCCTTCATCAATCCAACCACATACATTCATAGAGTCATAAGCACACCATAAGACATAGTATTCACATAGGAACCATCACCAAAGACAACCCCCAAGTCACACAGTGCAATGTGCAAGTAGCATCCCATAATACTACTCCCACCAAGTGTTCCTAGGAAGCCACCATAGATAGGCACATCATATTCAAGAAGTCATAACATGTTCATTTAACATTAGACATAAGACCAACATACTTCATAACATCATATACAGACTCATTCATTTACTACATCATTAGTCATAACCCATTTAATTCATATCATAGGCAAACCACCCTCACAACCCCTTCACAAGCTCACTAGTGCAATGTCCACATGGAGTCCCATACCCCCACATATACTAAGCAAACCCATTAAGAAGTCATAAGTGTAATTCACATGCATAATCATACTTCATGTCCTGACATAAGTAAAGTCAACCTTAACATGGTTTCATATTAAAATACATAGACCATAGTCTTCATTACATAAAGAGCCTAATTATAACCTCCCTTAGAGTACATTTGTGCAATGCATAAGTAGGGTCCATAGTACTACCTACACTAAGTAACTCTTTAAGAAACATGACTAGAGTTCATATTCTTATCGTAGTTCATTTCTTAACTTTCGGGAGATATTGCCATAACCGACATAGACCATGTGAGCTACATGGAATCCGGTGTTCTACTCCCACACTGAAAAGAGAGGGTATTACTTGCCAAAGTAGGACCTACATACAAATAGCTATCTAGTGGATCCACTATGCTAATACCTACGGGGGCACGTAGTTATGGAACAAGGAGATTGCCACTAGAAAACCTTGACTTGATAGACGTGGATGTTTCCATCTCATGAGACAACATCTATGTTGGGAACCCGGACTTGATAAATGTGAAACTCATCTTGTGGGAAGCCAGACTTACTAAACGAGAAGCCCCCACTCTCATTTTTCATGTTCACTCGGTACTAAGCTCCATACTCCCTTTTTAAACATCTTTAAGCCTTTATTTAACATTAGTTCATAAAATAGGCTTTAAGGACTTAATCGCTCATATCATATAGGTGAATGATTTCTAAGACGAGAATGACCTTTCATCATAGAATCTACATTATGTGAGAATGACCTTTCACATAGTCATACCATATTCATAACATAGTCTAGTTTAGAGTACAATTGAGGACACCTTTCAAGAGACTCACTTTCACTAGATTATTATAAACATTATTCATTCATTCATGTGTGTGTACATATGTGATAAAGCATTTCACATAAACACCTTTATACAACACATATTCATACCTTTCTAATCATATACTTTGCATGCATAATAAGATGTAAGGGTGCATATAAGAGATAACCTTTCAATAGACACCATAACACATCATATTCATAGCGATACATGTAGAGTGTGTGTGTGCATATTGGTCCTCATAGTGACATATTAGCAACAACATTGATATTGAGTGTTCTTCCCTTAAAGGGATCACAACACATTCACAATCTCCCCAATTCATGATCAATTCACATATAAATCCCTTAGGGATTCTAGACCACGCACCCACACTTCATCATATGAGACAAGGACACATTCTACATTGAATAGGTACTCCTAACATCTATATGATCAAACATTCATATAGGGGTCATATATGTAGGGGTCATTCCATAATAGTACCTAACATAGTCAATCATGTAGACCACACCTTATCCCTAACATTATCATTCGCATTATACTCCTCATCATCAACACACTTTAAACATCATGCTAGCATTGAGGATTTGGTACATAACCTTCATAGCACAACTTTATAAATATAGGCATCATACTCATCAATTCACTTCACATCTATTGCCTTCAAGGCCATGATCTCAACATGCCTAGATAGACAAGAAGTAAATACCTCCACCATAAGTGGATCAAACCTCACAACATCAATTCTCATACTCTAGACTAGAAGTATGGTCACCTTACCAATTCTCCAAGCCATGATCACAATGGATTAATCCTCAACAATTCATAATCAATTGACATAGGTAGCAATAGGAATCAACAATGTAATGCAATATCATAAACATACTCTAAGTTCAATTCCGTAAACAAAGGAATCAATTCACAACTTTGCCCATCAGGCCATAATTCTCAACTCATCAATATACCAACAATACAACATGAATAAGTATATACAATCATAAGAAGCATCAATAAAATCTAATCCAAACATAATTTCATCAATAGAGATCATATTCACAAAAACCCACATCATAGACCAATTTTTGAGAATTTGGGGATCATGGGTTATTCACGAATTCCTTTGAAAATTTTCTTAAAAACATTAATTCCACATTAATTCTGTAATGACTCAAGAGCACCCCCTATCCGTTTCATGCGTATTCAACCTCTCGGAGATCTTATACAAGCCTTAGCATTCATTCAGCGCATAGATCATAAAAATAACTAAGAATTTTAAACTTTATTCAATAGAACCATAAGACTTCGAGAGTCATCAACATTTGAAAACATCAATACGCAAGCGGAACTACTAAGTCTCTTTTGCCAATCTTAGACAAGAACTTAAAACGTACTAATGGACACAACCCTTTACAAATGAAATGAAACTTAAGTGTCTATTACAATGACTAAGAAACTTCTAAGCATAGTCCTCGAATCTTGACGACATACCAAAGACTTGGAAGAGTGAAGCAATCCAAGCAACTCCAAAGCACAATCTCCTCCTAGTTACCACAACCTACACTTGTAGTAAAATAGAAGAAAGCGGTTAGTATAACACATGTACTAAGTATGAGAATATGAAAAAATGCTAAAAAAGACATTTGTTCGGAAGTTATGCTTTCATGCCATTCTGATAAAACTCATGAACATCAACATAATAGGCGCCTTACAAGTCAAAACCAATAATACAAAGTCATATGCCCGCCGTTTGGACCCCCACATTACCTAGAGGTCCTGTAAAACTTGGTGAGGTAAGTGACCACACGGTGGATCGCTGAGTGTGTCGGTGAGCATGACTAATATCGCCAAATGGGCGAAAACCAGAAGAATTTTAAAAGGACCAAAGCTTTAAAACTTTCAAACTCTTCACTTTCCCTCACTTTTAATCCTTCCAAATTCATACCTATTTATTATTTTCAGTATTTTCGTATTTTATAAGTATTTTAGTTGTTGATTTCTGCTCAGGATTGGGAATACTTTGCCGCCTAGCATTTCAATATCAATTTAATAGCATAAAAGGTTGGTTTTCCGAACCCCTAATTTACTTTTATCGAATTTGTACTCATTTGCAACAATATTATCTTGCTGTCATGTGCTAGACCTCTCTGATAGGGTTTATTTGTTCGAATGCCTATTTTAATTTAATATTCTTGCCCATATTGTTTTGATAGTTGAAATCCTGCATTCTTGTGGTTTGAAATGATTTAAATTTTGTGGGGTTGTGCTTGCATGTTGTTTAGTTTGGTTGGGTGAAGTCTGAGTAGCCTGTATTTATGCTAAATAATGTAATTTGCCCAATGATAGAGCGAGTGACGTCCTTCTTATGGGCAAAATTCATCAATTAGCTAAATTTGACAAAACCGGGAGAGGTCTGAGTATCCCAGGGTAATGGGTGTTATGAGTCTTATTTTAATTTTAGTTGTGCATGCTTTGATTTTGTTTTAGAGGGTTGTGGGGTTGAATTCGAGAAGTTCGGTTGAAAGTAGGCATATTGGGTCATTTGGCGAGTTGGGTCGAGCTCACCGAACGATTCGGCGGTTCACCGAAGGTCCCCATTTCTCCTTTAATTTCATGCTTTATTTGTTTTTTGACTATGTAACTTTCGGCGAGAAGCCTGAGTTCGCCGAAAGCACTCGGCGACTCTCCGAAAGTCTTCTTGATCGCCCTTTGTCTGCATCCCTATTGCTTACTTTGCACTGTAACTTTCGGCGGGCTAATCCTTGCTCACCGAAAGCTGTGGGCGATTCACCAAAATGCCATCCCATCGCCGACATGCCAAAACATTAGACCCAATCCTTTCGGTGAGCCCGATTAAGCTTGCCAAAGCGATTCGGCGACAAAGATAAGGTAATTGTTCGAGACAAAGTTGCTTTACACATAGTCCTACCTACCCACGACAAGTTATCCCATTGTGAACATCAACATTCACCTACTAAGTTGAAATCAATTATTGGTTAGGCAATTACCCAAGTGTTTTCTTATTAGTTGATCATTTCGTATGAAGTATTGGATTGGATTGATAATTATAACCTGAAATTCGAAGCTTAAAACAAAAAAGTGTAGTAAGTGTTCAGTTGAAGAGATTGTTGTCATACTTCTACAATTGAATTCGAAGGAAAAGCTACTCTCTATGGGATCAACCCCAACTCATTTAGTTGGGTTATATACTGATTTGAGATTGTTGACACTTAGAACTAGATGAAAAGTCTTTCATAATGTTAATCAAAATGGTGTCGATACTGGGGAGTAGCGTTAATTTGACTTCTTTGATTGAAGATTTGATTTGTGAATTGTTTGGCAGTAGTTGAATTGGCTTAGGCTGCATTGTGTAGTATTGGTTGGACTACATAGAAGTAAAAATGAGTGAGGAAGAGGTGAATGGTAGTCAATCAAGTCATCGGGACGGTATCGATGATATCAATAGTGTTTACAACCCATCAAATACACGTGAAATGGGTGCAATTTGGATACCACAAGCTGATGGGAATGTAATATTTGAAGTCACTGGCATGACTATTTATCTCCTCCAAATAAGAGGACTCTATGGAGGGCTAGAGCACTAAGACCCGCATGAGAATGTAAGAAGTTTTACAGAGGTGTGCAGCCCATTGTCATTCAAGAATGTGTCACAAGAGTCAATCTGGCTTCGGCTACTCCCACTATCTTTGATGGGGGAGGCTACCAAGTGGTTAAACGAGTTACCAAATAACTCCATCACATCATGGGAGGAGTTGATTATATCATTCAATACAAGATTCTTTCACCCATCAAAGATGATGAAGCTTAGAGACGATATTCAAGGTTTCAAGCAATGAGAGGGTGAATCGATCCATGAAACCTGGGTGAGGTTTAAGAAACTCTTACTTAAATGCCCAAATCACGGGTTACCAAACAATTTACTACTCTAATATTTTTACCACAGTCCTGATTCATTTAATAAAGGGGTGGCTGATCAATTGGTACGAAGGGGAATAATGGTGCAATAATTTGAGGTGGCTTCGCTTCTTGATGACATGACTAAAATAAATCAAGTGTGGTACGCTCAAGAGAATCAAGTCTCACCGTTTTGATTTAGATTTACATAAGAACAACTTGATAAAGAGAGAGAGAGGGATGAAAACATCAATAAGATGTCGACCCAAATGGAATTTCTACAAGAGCATATGAAGGGGACATGTGGAGTGTTTAGAATTTAGGAGGGTTTTTCCTCCGGTTACTCAAGACCGGGGGAGATTCAAGGTTGGAACTCCAAGAGATACGAGGACGGTTTCGACCCTTGCTATCTACAGTAGGGTAGGAATCAATGTTGGAACTATCACAAGGGAGAAGAAAAAAAAGATACTATTAAGATTGGGCCGAGCAAAGAGACTATTCAAAAAGGGAGGAGCATCATGAAGATAGCCACACTCACTCAAGTAAGAGTCCTAAATCGAGAGGGAGTGCAAGTGGTCCAAGGGTGAATGATTTGTTGTCACGCATCCTTGATAATGTCGAAGGTTGAGATGACTTGTTGAATGGGACTAAAGTCGACTTTTCATCATTGAACAATAAAGTCAAATCTCATGCAGATGCAATTGAAATACTTGAAGGGAAGTTGAGTTCACTTTAAGCACAATTGAAACCAAAAATGATAATGAAAGATGATGATAGAGAGCTGGTTGTGGTGACTCGAAGTGGAAAGGTAGCAATAGGCAATGCGACGGGAAATGAAGAAGCTCAAATGCATGAAGAAGACAAAAGGATGAAGGAAGAAGAGGCACCTATCCATCAAAGCATTGCCAAAGGGCCAAAATGGATTTGGATAAATACAATGAAAGTCCAAAATTTATGCAACCTTTACCCAAAATAGCTCCTCCATTTCCTCAACGTCTAAAGAAGAAGAATGAGGATGAGAAGTTCAAGAAGGTTTTATCGGTGTTCAAGACATCATCAATTAATCTTCCTCTAGTAAAAGCATTGTGGAAAATGCCAGGGTACGCAAAATATATGAAGGAGTTAGTCACAAAGAAAAGCAGTTTGGATTTTGAAAAAATCGAAGTCTCCTATAGATGTAGTGCAATTATGAATAAGGAGATGATAAAAAAGAGTGAATATCCCAAAGCACTTACCATCCCTTGCAGCATCGACAAGTTCCAATTTGCTAAAGCCCTATGCGATTTGGGAATAAGCATCAACTTGATGCCATATGCGATCTATAAACAAATTGGGTTGGGGGAACCAAAAGGCACAACAATGAGACACTTGATGCCGGACCGATCAATTAAACATCCTGTGGGGATACTATATGACATCTTGGTAAAGGTTGGCCGATTAATTTTCCCGATAGATTTTGTCATTCTAGATTGTGAAATAGATGCTGAGATTCTCATCATTCTGGGAAGACCATTTTTGGCAATCGGAAGAGCGTTGGTGGATGTTGAGAGCGGAGAATTGAAGTTTCGGGTGAATGAAGATGAAGTAACCTTTAATGTGTGTAAGTCAATGAAACACCCAAGTGATATTCATGTGGTCTCCACTGTTGATGTTATTGATGAGGCGATGGGTAGTGTGAGCCATTTGATGTGTATGAGTAATCCAGTTGAAGTCGTGCTTGCCAACTATGATGAGTTTGAAATTCAAGGGTATGAAGAGGTAGTAAAAACTCTATCAGGTTTGGGGGGGGGGTTGAAATTGGATATTGATTTAAAAAATTGAGAAAGTCCTCCCGCAAAGCCATTAACAGAAGAACCACCAAATCTAGAGTTGAAAGTACTTCCCTCCCATCTCTGATAGGATTTCTTGGGGGCAAATAACACTTTACCAGTGATCATTGCAGCTGATTTGCTAGAGTGGCAGATAAAATTGCTCCTTCAGGTGTTGATAAGGTGTATCAGAGCTATTGAGTGGACTATCGCTGACATAGTGGACATTCCTCCCGGTATTTGCACTCACAAAATTCAACTTGATAGTGATTGTAAGCCAGATGTTTAACATCAGCGGAGATTGAACCCACCGATGGAAGAGGTGGTGAAAAAGGAGATAATAAAGTGGTTGGACGCACGCGTGATCTACCCTATTGGGGATAGGAAATGGGTAAGTCCGGTGCAATGTGTACCGAAAAAGGGAGGCATCACGGTAGTCCCAAATAAAAAATGGGAGCTTGTAACTATGAAACCGGTGACCAAGTGGAGAGTATGCATAGATTACAGGAAGCTAAATTCGTGGACTGAAAATGATCACATTCCAATTCTCTTTATGGATCAAATGCTTGATCGACTCTTCGAGAGAGGTTGGTACTACTTTTTGGATGGATATTGTGATTATAACCAAATATCCATTGCTCTGGATGACCAAGAGAAAACAACCTTTACCTTCCCATATGGTACTTTTTCCTTCAAACGGATGTCGTTTGGTTTATGTAATGCTCCGGCTACATTTCAACGTTGCATGTTATCTATTTTTGTGGACATGGTGGAGGATTCAATGAAAGTATTTATGGATGACTTCTCGGTTGTGGGTGACACTTTTGAAGCATGTTTAGAGCACTTAGGATAGTTCTCCAAAGATGTGTGGAGACAACTTCAGTCCTATATTGGTAAAAATATCATTTCCTGGTAAAGGAATGTATACTGCTTGGTCACAAAGTGTCCCAAAAAGGGCTAGAGGTTGACAAAGCAAAGATTGAAGTGATTTAGAAGTTACCACCACCAATTTCGGTGAAGAGTGTTCGTAGTTTTTTGGGACATGCCCACTTTTTTCAGAGGTTCATCAAAGACTTCTCAAATATTGCACATCCTCTATGCAAACTCTTGGAGAAAGAGGTGGAATTCCACTTTGATGATGCTTGCATGGTAGCTTTCAAGTGGTAGAAAGAAAAATTGGTTTCCATCCCGATCATCATTAGTCCGGATTGGTCAGAATCTTTTGAAGTAATGTGTGATGTAAGAGGCACGACATTAGGTGTTGTATTGGGGCAAAAATGCGACAAAATTTTTCACCCCATTTAATATGCAAGCAAAACTCTAAACAGTGCTAAAAGTAACTATACAGTTACTGAACAAGAGTTATTTGCGGTATTTTATGCATTTGAGAAGTTTCAGGCATACTTGATAAGTACCAAAGTGATTGTTCACACTGATCATGCTGCATTGTGTTACCTGATGGCAAAGAAAGACGCCAAGCCAAGATTGATAAGATGGGTGCTTCTATTGCAATAATTTGACTTTGAGGGCAAAGATAGAAGAGGTTGTGAAAATCAGGTGGCAGACCACTTATCAAGATTAGAAGGCAAGGAGAACTACAAGCTAGAAATCGATATAAATGATGTTTTTCCCGATGAGCAGTTATTCACGGTAACTTTTTGTAACAACCCAGAAAATCAATAGGCTAGACTAGAGCCTGATCTTATGGGATGGCATGACTTCAAATTGGTGTCTAGGTTGAACTAGAGCTAATGTGTGTGTTTATGTAACTTTAGGAGATGTTTAAGACCAAACTAAAGCTAAAATGAGGGAGGTAAATATCTAAGATAAAGGTAAGAACCTAAACTATCAAGGAAGGATGAAGGGGAACTTGTTTTCTCTTGGGACAAGTTGGCGATTGGCAGCATGGTCACCCAAGTGACTTGGCGATGCGCCAAAGTGCACTTAGGTAGCCTAGTGGGCTGTCTCCATTAGCTTTAGATGCTGGAAAATAGATGAGATAGGTCGTGGGTCGCCAAATGTGTTGGCGATTCGCCCATTGACCCTCCCCATAGCCTAGTGAAGATTCCCATTGAGGGAGCTTACTGGAATTTTGGGTCAGCCAAGGGCTCATTTGGCAAGTCTCCTAGTTCCCTTGGTGAGCCAAGGGTGCCAAAGGGCGAGGTCCAGCATGGGAAGGTATGTTTTTGTAGTTTAAGTTGGGGTCTTTAAGTAATATTTCAAAAACTTGAATCAACACTTTCCCACTATTTTCCTAACAAGTATATGTACTTTTTAAGGTCAAATTCCTTCAATTTGAGTTACTCCCACTTAATAAAAGAAGAAACCCAAGAACATCAAAATATTCTCTCTCTAAACTCCATTGAAGAACAAACAAGCAGCTCAAGCTAGGGATTCAAGAACAAGTCTTTCTTCTACAAATTCATGAGGGATTCAGATTAAGGTATGGATTCTTTTCATTCTTGGGTAGCCATCCCCAAGAAGTCCCTTCAAAGTGTGTTTCTAAGACATCCAAAATCTAGGGTTTTACTCTAAACATGGGTCCTCTTCCAAAACGATTTCTATTGATCAATTATGATTTATTATGAATTATTATGATGGCTTATGGTTATATTGTTGTAATATTGATGGGTTTTGATGAAAATCTCTCTTGGACCTATGGTTTCCCTTTTCTTCCTAAATTGTGAAATAAGATGTGACTTGATTGGCCATGGAAGTTGATAATTGATTATGTTTATGTTTACTAAGTTGTTGAATCATGAATTATCTCTATCTAATGTGGTAATTCAAGAAGTTAGGGTTGATGTTGGTTCATGGCCTTGAAGGGCAATTGGCTAGGGTTTGTATATGTTGATGTTGATTCTAAATGAGTATGTGATATACTTGGATGGTAATGATCCTCTATATAATGTTGTGGTATTTATGTAAGATCCTTCTTCCCTATACCCTATGCACTTGATTATGTATGAACTATGTATGTATGCTTATAATGAACTTTTTGGGTTGATTGAAAGGACATTCTCATGATCACAATCCGACTACGATGTGAAAGGTTTACTCACATGCTAGTGTTTTTAAAGTGAAAGGATCATTCTCATTTAAGGAACCTATGAGCTATTATGATGATATATTGATATGAGTGTCTAATACACTCTCTTGTGACTATGAACCTAAGTTAAGGCTAATGGTGACTTTTAAAGGGAATAATGCTTAGCACCGAGAGGACATGAAAGTGATATGGGGGAGGGGGGCTTTTACGTTTAGCAAGTCCGTCTTCCCAATGTAGGATATCTCATGAGATGAAAACCTTATACGTTTAGCAAGTTCGGGTTTCTAGTAGCAATCTTCTTGTCCCATAACTATGTGCCCACATAGGTCTTAGCTTGTGGATCCACCTAAATATCTAGAATGTATGTTATACCTTAGGAAAGTAGAACACCTCTTTTCGGTGTGAGGGTAGAACACCGGATTCCATGTAGGTCACATGGTCTATGTCGGTTAATGCAATCTTTCCTTAAATTAATATGAATGTGAACACTGGTAAGGACATGGACTTTAATTATAACCTCTTAAGGGGTTTACTTGGTCTGAGTGGGGGTATGGCACTTCACTTATGCAGTACACAAGTAGACTCTAAGAGGGGTTAGGGTAAGGTTCTCTTATGTTATGATTGTATGATGACTTATGAACTATGTATGAAAAAGTATGTATGAATGTTATGAATATGAATGTATTCACTCTTGTGTATGTTGGCCTTGACTATCGTAAGATATGTATGTTGTTGGTGACCCAAATGTGATACTCAGCATTTGGTAGGGTTATGAGATCTTACCTTTGCATTGCACTAGTGTGGCTTTGGGTTGCTCGTATGTTGAATTGTCTTATGTATCTTCATAAATGCGCACATTGGTTTTCAAACTTGACAAAGGCATGACTTCAACTAAATGTCCCTTTTATGCATGTTTTAAGGATTTTGGGCATGGTATCCATACTTAGTACATTTCACTATACTAAACCATATTTTCTACTTTACAGTGAGTGTAGGTTCCGGTCGTAGATACTTACTACATCCTTCAAAGTGAAGCTTGGGTTGACTATTCCTTAGGCCTGGTGAGTCCTCAAGTTCGAGGACAAGATGCTATTGATTCTAGTTTCTAGTTTACTTCCTATGTTCTAGACTATGTAGTATTTCCCATTGTTGGGGACTTTATTGATGTAAAGGGCTTCGAGCCTATTTGTACTCTTATGTTCTAGATGGTGAGTGAAACAAGTCTAGTTCCTATCTTCCTTATATGAAAGAAGTTGACTTCTATTGTAAAAGTTTTTAATTTTTCCGTATTTTTCTATGTCTTTATGTGATGATGAATTATAAGGGCTTGTATGCGACTCCTTCGCGGTCACTTATTCCATGTTACTTCTAGGGGATAGCCCGGGTCATGACACTCTCAAACAACCTCCTTGGAATGCTGATTATGCAAATTATGTAGTGTGTGGTTTAATCCCGGACGACCTAAACTTCCCCCAACGAAAGAGGTTCTTGTTCGATGTTAAATAGTTCTTTTGGGATGAACCATATTTATTCAGAGAATGTGCTGACCATATCATTCGAAGATTTGTTTCGGAAGAAGAAGCCATTGAAATTCTCTATGCTTGTCATGCTTCACCAGTTGGAGTTCATCCTGGTGGTGTACGTACAACTGCAAAAGTTCTACAAAGTGTGTACTACTTGCCATATCTCTACAAAGATGCTCATGAGTTTGTTAAGAAGTGCACTCATTGTCAGAAATAAGGTGGAGTATCAAAAAGACACGAGTTGCCTCTTACGCCCATTTTAGAAGTTGAGTTATTTCATGTTTGGGGAATAGATGTTATTGGCCCATTTGTGAGTTCGTTTGGAAATTAGTATATCTAAGTGGCTGTAGATTATTTTTCCAAATGGGTAGAGGCTGTTGCACTTCCAAAAAATGAAGGAAAAGTGTTGTTGAATTTATGAAATGCTACATCTTTGCGAGATTTGGTACTCCTCGGGCTATTATTAGTGAAGAGGGATCACACTTTTGCAACAAGTGGTTCTCAGCTGCATTGGGCAAGTATGGAGTAAAACAGTCGGCCAAGCCCGACTTACCACGCCGATTGGTCCTAAATGGTCACACATCAGAATTACATAAATTGATTTTTGCTAGAGAGAGAAGGCATTCAGAAACGTAAGGAACACAAGTTGGAGAGTGAAAACACTACCATTATGGATTTTAAGTGATTTTACCAAGTGTTTGAATTGAAATTTGTAAAAGAGAAGACTGTTGTTGATTTTAAATTTCAATTTTCATTTTTACCTAGCTATGGAAAATATGGTAGATGTTAATTTTCATCTTTTTGCTATGATTGGCTAAAACCCTCTCCTTAGGTTTTTGATTATGTGACCAATTATTGAGTTTTACTAAGTGGGTGTCATTGATTTGAGAATAATGGTGTTAATTTGAAGTGGGACTGATTTGTTGTTGCGTTTTCAGGTCATCTTGCTTGATTAGTGTATCTAGTTCAGTGTTTGGTGCTTGCTCGAGAGAGAAATGCGAAGCCAAAGTAGCAAGTTTAGCATCCTTAGTAGTGGATTACGATGATTGCAGCTTGAGAAAGTGAAACATGGAACCTATCCTTTTTATCTAGCTCGAGAGAGTTGATTTGATGAGGAAAAGGGATGGGCATCTTCCGGTTAGTGTTTAAGTTCGAGAGAATTCGACAAAGATAAGGTAATTGTTCTAGAGAAAATTTGATTACACATAGTCCTACCTACCCACGACAAGTTATCCCATTGTGAGCATCAACATTCACCCACTAAGTTGAATTCAATAATTGGTTGGTAAATTCCCTAAGTGTTTTCTTATTATTTGATCATTTCGTATTAAGTGTTGGATTGAATTGATAATCATAACCTGAAATTCGAAGCTTAAACCAAAAAAAGTGCAGCAAGTGTTCAATTTTAGAGATTGTTGTCATACATCGATAATTGAATTCAAAGGAAAAGCTACTCTCTCTGGGATCGACCCCAACTCATTTATTTGGGTTATATACTGATTAGCAATCGTTGACACTTGGAACTGGATAAAGTGTCTTTGATAACGTTAATCACTATTCTAGTAATGTACCTTGATTCTGTAGGCCAATGGCCCCCTTTCATGAGTAATGGAGTTAAAGCAAGACTTAATAACTTCTCCGTGGGAATGTAATGCTTAGCACATTGTGGATTTTGAATGAGATGGAAGCTCTCCCATAGTAAGGCCGAGTTTCTAGAAGAAATCTCTTGAGATGGAAGCTCCTTGTAGTAAGGCGGGGTTTCTAGTAAAAATCTCTTTATCCCATAAACTACGTGCCCTCATAGGTTATTTAGCTAGTGGATCCACCTTAGCTAAAGTTATCGGTTCTACCTTAGGCAAGTAGGCCAACCCTTTTCGGTGTGGGAGTCATTGGATTCCATGATAAGCTCACATAGTCTCATTTCGGTTAAGTCTTACTTCCCACAACAATGAGATGTTTAATAATGAACTTTGGTTTGCTTAAAGAGGCATCTCGAAGTATTCAAAGTATTCATAAACTAAGGCATGCTTAAAAAGTATCTCGTAGGTGTTAAAAGATTCCAAGATAATGCTAGCTTAAATTCAAAAATGATGATTATGACTATGTTGACTATGTTTATGTCTTATGCTTTCCACTATTCCTATGATGATGTTTAAACTTGGTTAAGTAAATGCTGTCAAATGAAATGTCCCTTCTAGCATGTTTTCAATGGTTTTATGCATGACTATCATACTTAGTGCATTTTTGTACTAACGCCTACTTTTCCTACCTTTTTCCCAAGTGTAGGGTTCAGCTCTCAAGGTGATCACCGTAGTGGCTAAAGCTTGGATTTGCTTATTCTCCTAGCTTGTTGGTGAGTCCTCATGGTTTGAGGACGAGTATTTTAATCATGTAGTTCCATTTCTTGTATTTCCCTTTTTAAACAATTTTGTATGGGCTAGGCCCCTTTTTATTCAAAATATTATATTAGATGGCTATGTTAATACTTATAGTCTAGACTTGTGCTTTTCTTTTATGAAAAATTTAGATCTGCAATGCGTTTTACTCTTATTGTTCTATTGCTTATGTTATGATATGCTAAGTGGCTTGTATGGAGTCCTTCAGGGTCCTATAGGCCATATTACATCTAGGGGGTACCCCTGGGTCATGACAAACTTGGTAATGAGAGCACAAGGTTTAGAATGATTCTAGGATTATGTCTGATAAGCCACGCCTAGTAGATTCTTGTCATGAGTGTGAAGCACACAACATTTATGACAGAAAGCCATAAGTTGCTTATAAAATTCCACTTATTTCATTACTCCTAGGTCGTGGGATAGAGTTTAAATCTATAAGGTATTTCTCCTAATCCTTGCCCAATCGTCTAAAGGAAAGGACTTCTAGAAGGGCTTTTGAAAGAAAAAATGAGGAAGACAATTTGAATCAAGGAGATCCTCCTCAAGCTCCTCAAGTTCATCAACCTCCGATTAATCGTACAACTATGACAAATGTGGAGGTTAGGTCGGCCTTTCAAATGTTGTCCCATGCTTTGGCGGATCAAGACAGTAGAGATGCGGTAGCCCCTGTGAATCCTAATGTGAATTCGGTGGCTTCAAGAGTGAGGGATTTTGCAAGAATGACCCCCTCCTTAATTTCATTGCTCCAAAGATGAGGAGGATTCTCATGAATTTGTGGATGAGGTTTATAAATTACTTGCTATTATTAGGATGACTTCGGTATAGAAAATAGAGTTAGCCTCTTACCAATTAAAATTTGTTGCTCAAGTCTGGTATAATCAATGGAAGGACGGTAGACTGGTAGGAGCGAGTCCCTTAGAGTGGGAATTGTTTTAATCGGCGTTTCTTGATAGGTTCTTTCCCCGAGAGTTGAGGGAAGCTAAGGTGGAAGAGTTTAGTTGCCTTTGTCATGGAACTATGAGTGTGAAGGAGTATCCCCTAAAGTTTACTCAATTCTCCAAGTATGCTTATACTATGGTGGCGAATTCGAGGGATAAGATGAGTAGGTTTTTGACGGGTGTGTCCAACATGGTAGAAAAATAATTTCATTCGAAAATGATCCATCATGATATGCATATCTCACGTCTTATGGTTTATTCCCAACAATTTGAGGAATTGAAACTTAAAGAAAGGGATAGAGAGGTGAAAAGAGCTAGGACCGGTGATGGAAACTTCCCTTATGCAAAGTCTAAGGAACAAAGGTTATCAGGTCAAGTTTCTCCAATACCCCTAGGTATAACCAACAGAGGGTGTCTAACCATATACTTGAAGAAAAGAATGGTAGTGGATTTTATGTGACTAAGTCTACTTGTGTGAAGTGTAGAACGAAGCATAACGCTAAGTGCCTAGCCGGCATGGATTGTTGTTATGGTTGTGGTAAGAGTGGTCACCTTATGAGATATTGCCTAGTGCTTATGACTAAGGGAAGAGGGGACAAGCAAGCTCCTCCTAGTTGTTTAAAATCCAATGCTCCTCATAGTGGTTCAAACTCCAATGCTCCTAAGAGACACCAGTTTTATGCACTTCAAGATAGAGGTGAAGAAGAGGGTGCTCCAAATGTTGATCCTTTTATGTTGATAGCTTCTTAGTTGATGTTGTATATTTGCTAGATTTTGATGTTATCTTTGTTATGGTTTGACTGCACTAAAGTTATGTTCCTATGTGATTATAGAACCAGTGTAGTCAAATTGTTAGTTCCCGAAAAAGTCTATCCTAGAGTGAAAGGAGGGACGTTCTATGCCTAGAGGTTAGTTGTTCCTAATATCAAGGTTAGACGGATGATGGCTAAGGGTTGCTTTTATCACCAAGTAAGTGTGAGAGGTGATGATTTTCCAAAGATGGATTTTAGGACCCGGTAGGTCATTATGAGTTTTAGTTATATCGTTTGGGGTACTATTACACATATCGAAGAAGATAAGAAAGAGTTAATTAAAAATGCTCATAGGTTGGCCCGATTAAGTGTTCAATTAGTGGACTCCACCAAGGGTGTTATGGTTATAATGGGTCCATATTGTCTTTGGTGACATGTGAAAGTTATGTAAGAGCTTGATCCAATTATAGTTGACTTGAAAAGAAGCGATGCTTAAGGAATTAGTGGAGGCTTCCTCCCAAGGGGGAGATGGGGTGCTTAAATAGTAAGGTTATGTAGTGTTCCTAGTGTTTATGATTTTGGATCTTCTTGGAAATTCCACCTATGAAGGATGTTATGAGATTGGTAAGGAAGGGAAGATTAATCGTCGGTATATCGGCCAATGCCAGATTTGGAGGCATATTGATAAAGTTGCCTAGGAGTTAGATTTGCCAAGTAAGTTGGTTTGAGTGCATCAAGTATTTCATTTCTCCATGCTTGAGAAGTGTGTTGGAGAATCAACATCCATAATCCCCTTAGAAGGGTTAGGGGTTGATGAAAGTCTCTCGTATGAGGAAGTTCCTGTCGAGATTCTAGACCGGCAAGTTAAGAGGTTGAGATTCAAGGAAATAGGTTCCGTGAAGGTCTTATAGAGGAATCAACTAGGGGAAATTGCTACTTGGGAGGCCGAGGCCGATATGACATCCCGATATCCTCATATTTTCCTTATACTACTATTCTAGCTTGGGAAGATGAGTTACTCCTTGTTTTGGGAGTCAATGCGTGTTATATTTGTTTTCCATGATTTCCCTATGATATGCATGTTCTTGAGAAATCTATGTTTAGTAAGAAAATGAGTTTTCATGATTAAGTTTCCTCATGTTGCTGTGCATTGAGTAAGAGTTTCCTCTATGCTTCAGGAGATGAATTGTTGAACATGCTTTGGCTATACTATATGAGAGTAAATTGCATAAAGGCTCCATGAGATTGTGTTGAGTATTCTTTTAAGCTTGGAGCGGCTAATTCCTCCTATGAACATTAGAGAAGTTCAGATTTCATGCATAATAGGATTTTAAATGTAATTCCTATTTCCTTTAGATGCATTGAGTATGCTTGAGTCAGAGTTGATGTTTCCTCAGAATTTTTCATTATTTTTTATGTTACATGCATAATGGGTTGCTAGTCTTGAGTCTTTTCTTCCATAAAGTGTCTAGATCATAATTGGAGGACGAATGTTTCCAAGTGGGAGATATTGTAACACCCCAAAAATTAGTAGGCTAAAACTAGAGCTAAATATGAGGGTCAGAGTCAAGGAGGTGGGCAAGCGCCAAGGAAGAGGACTAGGGCAGTCCACTCTCTCGTAGACACTGTCCTAGTGACCACCAACACCACCATGGCTCATGGTGGGGACCACGTCATGTGGTGTTGTCCGTTAAGGGCTAGGCAGTAAGCATGAGAAGCTGCCCAGAAGTAGATCCTCGCCCACGAGCCACTTTACAGCTCATGAAGGCCACCAAGGGTCGAGGGAGGGGTCATGGCCCTTACTTAGCCTAAAGGGAGCCAAGTTATGAAGACCTAGCCACTGCCTCAAGGTCCACGGAGGGGACCACGACTCATGCTCATGCCCACGGCTTGTGTGACCTCTCGTGGTCCCTGGGCAGGTCACTTAAGTGAAGGGTTATTTTGGGAAGTTCTTTTTTAGATGGGTATTAAGTGAGGTCGTTTGGCCTAAGTTTTATACACCTTTATAAGTCATTTATAACTCAAAATACACCCATTCACCTCATTATTTCCCAAAACCCAAATCAAACCCCAAAAGTTCAGCTTCCCCAAATATTCTCTCTCCAGAACTTGAAAAAGAAGAAGAAGAAGAAAGAAGGTTGAGCTAGGGTTCAATGAGCAAGGTTTTCTACTCAAATTCATTGTCTTTCATTTCTAAGGTATGGTAGCTCTTCATCCATGAATAACATTCATCCACGTAGTCCCTTCATGTAACACCTCGAAAACTAGACCAAGAAAAAAATTGCAGAAATCTACCTGAAACAGTGATCACAGACCATGATAGGGTCCACGTTCCGTTGACCTACCCGTAGTAGGGAGTTGGACTCCACTAGGCCCAGACGTCAGACCACAAGACCCTTAATGGGTTGTAGTCTTGATGACAAGCCGTGGTGGCGTCCTTAAATATTTAGGCAGTAGCCCCCCTTGGGCAGTCCTTAGACCCACGCCCAAGTGAAGACCACGAGGACCTTCATGGTCCGTGGTCCTTCACACGATCTGTGGTAAGGCCCGTGGACAGGATACCCTGAACCCAGACCTCACTGGACCAAAGACAACAACCATCTTCACGGGCCGTGGTGAGCCCCGTCAGCATTTTAAGTCAGGGGTCTTATGGGCTTTTCCTATTTCGTTGGACCCCTAAGCTATGTCATTTTAACCCTAAACTACGTGTTTTTTGTTAGTTATAGCCTAGAAACATAACTAGAAGTTACATAAGTCAAATCATTCATCAAAACTTATAAACATTAGAGCGTAAGAGCATAAAGAAGTCAAGAACCCTAGTTCAAGAACGCATCAAGGTTCCACCAGTTCCACCTTCGAAATCGAAGGATTTCTTCGTGGAATTTGTCACCAAGTATCTGGGATTTAACTAGTGGATTCCTTTCGCCCATTAGGTCCCTAGAATTCAGTCATATTCTTGAATCCTTTATCATAACTAGACCTAGGATTTCTAGAACTTCAACAAATTATCATGAATTAGTTATTTACATGTTCCAAATTAGATTATCATGTTTTTACTTCATTTCTTGCGTGAATTTCAAAACCCTAGCTATGTAGTTCTTTAGTTCTTGAATTACACTTGCTAGGTCATATGTTTAAGTTATTTCTGATATATATACCTCAGTTTTTGAATATATCATTATCAGTATATTAATGTGCATTCTCAGTTTAAATGTAACTTTTAAGCTATCCAGTATATTACAGTAATTTAGTCATAATATGTAAATAACTTATTCAATTGGGAGTAGCATAATACCGAGTTGAACTAGGTTCAGTCACCGATATAGTCCCAGAACTACGAGCCACATAGGTTGTAAGTCCCCTCTGTGGGCATCATTTAGTGTTCACGCCAATCATGCCTCTATACATGTGGCAGGGTATATTGGGTCCTCTCGATAGGGTGTATACATCGGACTCTTATCTCATGTGGTTTTATTGTCTATTATTAGTAGCTCCCACAGTTTAGTCAGACTGTATTGCATTGACCACATTTTTAGTACAGTCAGTATTCAGTATCAGCATGTTATAAATTTGGTCATTGCATTCAGTTAGCTCATCATTCAATTTCTATATCAAGTTCATAATATATTCTTGCTTTATTGCTTATTCAGTTATATGTTTATTTCAGGTTTACTCTATCCTGCATGCTTAGTACCTTTCAAGTACTGATGCATACTCTACGCTACATCTTCTCATGATGTAGGTTCAGGTTCTCAGCTTCCAGATCATCCATAGATCAGTTCCCGATTTGCAGCTCAACAACATCAGGGGTGACTCCTCATTCTTTGAGGACAATAGTCTTGTTATCTTTTCAGTTTTTCAGTCTTTTGGTTTCAGTTTTTCTAGACTTAGCTGGGAAATGTCCCAATACTTCTAGTCAGTTAGATGCGCCATTTCATACATAGTTAGATTCAACATAGTATTTGAGTTTGATATCTCTTTCGTATTAAACTCTCAGATTTTCATTTATTCAGTTTAGTATATGGGTATTCCCCATCATTTCATAATTACATCATGATTAGATTCCGCATTAGTTTATTTTTCCTTGTATGCTTATGTTATGTCATTAGGGTTATCTTGGGGTCACTCGTGATCCTAGGTCCCGTCTCCGCAGCTCGAGGGTAGCTCAGGGCATGACAAACTTGGTATCAGAGCATTAGGTTCAAGAGTCCTGGGATGTCTGAAAGGCCGCACTATGTAGAGTCCTTTTCATGGGTGTGAAAGTGCACACCACATCTAATTAGAGGGAGGCTACAAAATGTTTTAGGAAAAACTTCATTTTTTTGTTACTCTTATCGTGCGTAAGGTATGATCTAATTCCATTATGACTCGATGTTCTACGTTTTAGATCATGTCTACTCGTAGAGCTAATGACAGTAATGTGAATGCTAGGAACACAAACGTAGCTCCTCCAGTCCTAGATCAGGAAGTTTAGAATGCAGAGTTTCTGAATGCCATTCAAATGTTGAATCAGAGTGTGGCTAACCAGAACAATTAGCGAGTTCAAGATACTGTGAATGCTAGTGGTGGAATAGTGGCAGCCAAGGTTCAGATTTTTGTTAGGATGAATCCGCCTGAGTTTTTAGGATCGTAGATTGGTAAGGATCCCCAAAATTTCATAGATGAGGTCAAGAGGATCTTTGAAGTGATGTAGATAACTGGGATTGATTGGGTTCTGTTGGCATCTTATCAGCTTAAGGATGTGTCTGATATCTAGTATACTCAGTTGAAAGAGAACATGGGTATAGGTGCTGATCCTATCACTTGGGAATGCTTTACTGAGACTTTTCTAGACATGTTCTTCCCAAGAGAGTTAAGGGAGGCAAAAGCTCAGGAATTTATGAACTTAAGGCAAGGTAGCATGACAATCCAACAGTAAGGGCTCAAGTTTACCCAACTCTCCAGGTATGCTCCTCACATAAGGGCTGATTTCAGGGCTTATATAAATAGGTTTTTGTATGGAGTGTCAGACTTGGTGAAAATAGAGTGCATGAATGTTATGTTGCTGGAAAATATGAACAGCTCTAGGCTCATGAATCATGCTCAGCAGGTTGAGGGAGATAAGCTTAGGGAGTAGGCTAAGAAGAACAAGAAGGCTAGATCTGGGAACTATGAGTATTCTCAACAGAAGTCGGGTTGTCGAAAATCGCTCATAAGGTCAACAAAAATCTTTAGCCCCAGCCCCCTTATCAGCTAGTGTTCAATCCTACAGGTTTTGACATGATCAAAAAGGTAGGACATCAGGCTCTAAGTCTCAGAGAGGTGTTTCAGATACCAAAACCTACCCAACTTATCCCAAGTGTGGTAAGAACCATCCAGAAGAATGCCTTGCAGGACCGTAAGGATGTTATGGATATGGTCAGTCTGATTACAGGTTGAGGGATTGTCCTTCTAAACAGGGTCAATGAGGTAATAATGGTAGAGGTCAGTCTACAACTTCAGCAACACCAGCGAGTTGCCTGACTCAGCAGGGTAACTCATCTAGTACAGGTGGCGGCCATCGCCAGAACGTGTTATATGCTCTTCAGGCTCACAAAGATCAAGAAAGCTCTCCTGATTTAG
The DNA here is from genome assembly GCA_029582605.1 of Solanum gracilifrons. Classification (NCBI taxonomy): domain Eukaryota; kingdom Viridiplantae; phylum Streptophyta; class Magnoliopsida; order Solanales; family Solanaceae; genus Solanum; species Solanum gracilifrons. Next base: position 39,384 of record JAJOOH010013370.1, read on the forward strand.
TCACTGGTGCGTTACCAGTCTTTAATCTCGATGTTTATGCTTTGTTTGATCTAGGGGCTACTCTCTCATTTGTTACTCCTTTTATAGCAGTCAACTTTGATGTTAGTCCAAAATCTCTCTTAGATCCCTTGTCAGTCTCTACTCTAGTTGGTGACCCAATTATAGCTAGACGGGTATACATAAATTGCTCTATCATTGTCTCTCAGAAAGTCACCTCAGCAGATCTCGTTAAGTTAGAAATGGTAGACTTCGATGTCATTCTAGGCATGGATTGGGTACATTCCTGTTCTGCCTCACTCGATTGTAGAACTAGGATTGTTCATTTTCAGTTTCCAGATGAACCAATCTTATAATAGAAGGGTAATAGCTTAGCGCCTATTGGTCGATTCATTTCTTACCTTAAGGCCAGAAAGATGATTTCTAAGGGTTACCTCTATCATCTAGTTCAGGTAAAGCATTCTATCTCCTAAACCCCAACTCTTGAGTTAGTTCCAGTAGATAACGAGTTTCCAGAAGTATTTCTAGAAGATCTTCCCCGAGTTCCTCTCGAAAGGGAAATCGACTTTAGAATTGATCTCCTCCTAGATACCCCACCTATTTTGATTCCTCCTTATAGAATGGCTCCAGTTGAGCTTAAGAAATTAAAAGAGTTGTTGAAAGACCTTCTAGATAAGGACTTCATCAGACCTAGTATTTCACCATGGGGTGTGCCAGTGTTGTTTGTGAAGAAGAAGATGGTTCACTCAGAATATGCATTTACTATAGGTAGTTGAACAAGGTCACAACAAGAAAAAGTAACCCATCCCCTGGATTGATGACTTATTTTACCAACTTCAAGGTGCTAGTCATTTCTTAAAGATAAACATCAGATCCGATTATCATCATATCAGAGTTAGAGATAGTGTCATCCCAAAAATAGCCTTCAGAACTCGGTATGGTCATTATGAATTTGTAGTTACGTCTTTTAGACTAACCAATGCTTTTGCAGCTTTTGTGGATTTGATGAACAGAGTGTTCAAGCAATATTTGGACTTGTTTGTTATTGTCTTTATTGTTGATATTCTCATTTACTCAGAAAAAGGTCAAGTTTCATATGTTAGATGATTGTGAATATTTCTTTGCAGAACTGAAAATGAGGTTGACTACAACTCCTATTTTGACTCTACCAGAGGGTTCAGATGGTTATGTGATCTATTGTTATGCATCCAGAGTAAGCCTAGATAGTGTGTTGATGCAATGAGATAAGGTTATAGCTTATGCTTCAAGACAGCTTAAGGTGCATGAGAAGAACTATCCAACTCATAATTTCGAGCTCATAGTAGTGGTGTTTGCACATAAGATTTGGAGACATTACTTGTGTGGTGTTCACGTAGATGTATTCACAGACCATAAACGCCTTCAATATGTATTAACCCAGAAAGAGTTGAATCTTCGCCAGAGGAAATGACTTGAGTTCCTCAAGGACTATGATATCAGTGTGTAATACCATCCTGGTAAGGCCAATGTTTTAGCAGATGCTCTTAGTAGATTATCTATGGGTAGTGTAGAACATGTTGAGGAAGCAAGGAAAGAACTAGAGAAGGAGGTTCACAGGCATGCTCGCTTGGGAGTTCACCTTATGAGAATAAGAAATGGTTGTGTAATAGTCCAAAATGGGTCAGAATATTCATTGGTAGCGAAGGTTAAGGAAAAGCAAGACAGTGATCCGATATTGCTTCAACTCAAGGGTGCAGTCCACCAACAGAGAATTGAGGATTTCTGCCAAGGAAGAGATAGTGTACTTCGCTATCAAGATTGATTGTGTGTTCCTAAGGTGTGTGAGTTGAGACAATCTATACTTGCAGAAGCCCATAACTCCAGAATTTCTATTCATCCAAGCGCCACGAAGATGTACCGTGATCTGCAGTTCCAAAAGGATTCTCAAACAGTGCTACACAAGTCTCAATCATAAATGCATACAACAAGACTCAACTTACTTATGCAAGGATAAATTGTGCACTCAAAGATTTAAGTTGTGACTCACCATTATCAAAGATTCCCATCAAATGGCTCACTCTAGTCATCGCCTCATCAATGACATTAACAGTGGAGACCACGTGAATATCACTTCGGTGTTTCATTGACTTACAAACATTGAAGGTTACTTCATCTTCGTTCACCCGAAACATCAATTCTCCGCTTTCAACATCCATCAACACTCTTCTGGTTACCAAGAATTATCTTCCCAAAAGGATGGGAATTTCAGCATCTACTTCAAAATTGAGAATGACAAAATCATCTGGGAAAATAAATCTGTAACACTCCAGAAAATGATAGGTTAAACTAGAGCCTAAATGTGAGGAGTAACGTCTTGAATGAGAGTCATAGGAGTCAAGTATATGACGCAAGTGCCATGGCCAAGGAGCCAAGCCAAAGCCAAAGGCCAAGGCAGCCCCTAGACTTTAGCTACTGCCTCAACCTTTACGAGAAGGACCACGAGTCGTGGTCATCACCACGGCTTGTGAAGGTGGGTGTGGTCTTGACTTGGACATGAAAGTTTGGTCACCACTTGTTTTAGATACTGCCTCAAACTTCACGGCCATCACCACGGTCCGTGGTCATGACCACTACCATGGGAGGTGCTCGTGGAGTTTCTTTGGGCAAGTGAGCAAAAGGCCCCAAGTAGAGGGGCTACTGCCTCAACTTTCAACGGGCGTGACCACGTGTCGCGGTCCACTTCACGAGCTGTGAAGGTGATATACCGTGATTTTATGGTATTTGTAATACATTTCACTTACAACTTGTATGTGTAGGGACTTTTTGGATTGGTTTTTATGCATTTTTATCATATTTTTCAGGAAAGAAGTTCAGGCGCGGATGTAAAGGGAGAACTAAAATAACTACAGAAAGGGAATCTACAGAGGTGATCTATGGACCGTAGGTCCAGTGACGCTCCGTAGATGATGATCGTAGATCAGAAGGCAAGGCATGGAAGACAAATCATGAAAATCTGATAGAGTGTGAAACCACGGTGGCCATTGATTGTCCATAGATTGACTCTTGATTCGTAGATTGATACTGCGAGGGTTCCAATACCTGAGTTTTGAAGATTCCAAGTGTGGAGCTACGGAAGGGGATTGACAGACCGTATACCGATCTACGATCCGTACTGCAAGGCCGTCGTTTGCTTCAGAGAAGCTGAGTTTTGGAGGCTGAAATATTTTCTAAGTCCTAGCTGACGAAAGGGACTCACGGACCTTAGATCCATTGACGGTCCATGAGTCAGTCTCATGGAATGAAGACGCGTGCTTGAACACACTTTCCTTAATTTGTTTCCCTTTTAATTTAGGACTTGTTTTCTGTAAATAGGGCATGTAGACCTCATTTTTAGGGGTAGGAAATTATTACTTTTGTTTTACTTTGTGACTAGGGAATTAATTTTTACTATTGGAGAAATTCTTGATTTCCAAAGTTTAGTTTTGAAGATTTTGTTTGAAATTCGAGTTGAAATTCTAGGTTTATTTTTCTCAATTACGTAAGTTCATAATTATTTCATCTAAAACAATGAATTGTGTTCATATGATTATGGGTAACTAAACTCCACAACTAGGGTTGTGGGATCCATGAGCGATTAACAAAGTATGAATAGTAAATAAGCAATTCATGAATAGTGTTTGGCATGCATTTGATAATTGTTTTGTACAAAAGTCTTTTTAACGAGTGCACGAGTTAGAACTCGTCTTGTTGCTACTGGCCGAACCAAGGAGGTAATAAACAAGAAAAGAATTATCAACATAGATTTAGTGTGATACTATCTAATAGGCTAGTGTTGATATGTGCGAAGTAATAACTAAACCAAACATCGATTATGATGTCTAATATGAGGTTAAGGTTAGGGTTAGTAATTTATACACACGTAGCCGGACCAAGGTGCGGGGTGAAATTCTCTAGATGTTGGACCAAGGATTTAGAGATACCTAACTTATCACTTTGCATGTCATACACTAGGAAAAGACTACTATTACTAGGATTACTGAGTCATGAGCTTGTGGTGAACTTGTATACCCTAGTTAATTTCTCATCTTGATAACAACAAAAAATGACTTTTGTTTACTGATTACTTTCTGAATTCTTACAATTTGTTTCACAAATCCCTCATTTTTTATTACTTGTTTCTGGAAGTACTTTGACTAAACGAATATAAGTGTAAGTTAAAGTTAAGTCTAAACAAGTTTCCTCGTGGGAGCGACCCCAACCTACAAGTTGGGTTCTTTACTTTATAATGATGGCTTATGCTTCTTTAGGGAGGTGTAATTTGAACGTATCCAATTTAGGCACCGCTGCGGGGAAACTTTGCCTTTTAGATTAATTTTAACTACATTATTGAACTTTAGTCAAATATTTCTTAATTTTAGTTTTTCTTTTTGTTCTTATCTCTCTCAGGTTGTGACTTTAGTGTATGCCAAGGACACGAAGACAAAGTGAACCACTTACAACTTACGATCCAGCGTTGAACAGAACTTTGTTAAGAATGAACAATCAAGAAATTCCTGTTAATCCTATCGGAGTAAATCTTGATGATACAGTTGAGTTATAACAGCCGAGAGTAGTTGGTGGGGAAAATCGAGTTCTAGCTAAAAATCAATTGGGAAATGCAGTGAGGGTTCACGGTCCACCAGACCCACAACTGCATGCCAACTACGTCAAATTCAAGTTTCCAAAGGAGCCTATCCTAGAGTGGAAATGGGAAAATCATTTGCGTAAGAGTCGAGTGGTTTCTTGTCTAGAAGCTAGAAAGATTATTTCCAAAGGTTTCATCTATCATATAGTTACGGTAAGGGATATGGATTCCAAAGTCCCTAGTCTTCAGTCGCTCCATATTGTTAAGGAGTTTCCAGAAGTATTTCCCGATGATTTACCTGGTATTCCTCCCGAAAGGGAAATAAACTTTGGAATTGATCTTTTTCCCGATACACAACCTATTTTTATTCCTCCTTATAAAATGGCTCCGATTGAAATTAAGGAGTTGAAAGAACAATTGAATGATCTATTGGATACAGGTTTGATCCGATCGAGTATCTCTCCATGGGGTTCTCCATTATTGTTTGTTAAGAAAAAAGATGGTTCACTTCGAATCTGTATCGACTATGGACAATTGAACAAGGTGACCATTAAGAACAAGTATCTTGTTCCAATGATAGACTAATTTTTTTACCAACTTAAAGGTGCAAGTTATTTCTCTAAGATTGATCTCTGATCGGGTTATCACCAATCGAGGGTGAAAGATGATAATACTCAAAAAATGGTTATCTGCACCCGATATGGTCATTATGAGTTTTAGTAACGTCATTTGGCTTGGTAAATGCTCTAGTGGCGTTTTTGGATTTGATGAATAGAGTGTTTAGGCGTGTGTGTGATCGTGTTTATCGATGATATTTTGAATGACTCAAGAAGTGAGAATGAGCATATTGAGCATTTGAGGATGGTATTGCAAATCCTTAAGGACCAATAACTTCTTTGCAATGTTTAGCAAATGTGAATTTTGGTTAAGGTCTGTAGCTTTTCTTGGTCATATTGTGTCCAACAAGAGTATCGAGGTATATCCTAACAAGACGGATGTGGTAAAGAGTTTGCCCAGACCTCTATCACCTTCTGATATTAGAAACGTTTTGGGTTTGGCTAATTATTATATAAGGTTGGTTGATTGTTTCTCTTCAATTGCTTCTCATTTGACAGCTTTGCCTTAAAAGAAGGCTAAGTTCATATGGTCAGAAGTGTGTGAGAAAAGTTTCCAAGAGTTGAAACATAGACTTAATTTTGCCCCGCTATTGACCTTACCAGAAGGGACTGATGGTTTTGTGGTTTATTTTGATGCCTCAAGAATTGGGCTAGGATGTGTTCTAATGCGAAATGGGAATGTTATTGTCTTTACCTCAATGCAACTTAAAGTAGTTGAGAAAAATTATCCTACTCATGACCTTGAGTTGGCAGCGGTCGTATTTGCTCTAAAGATTTGGAGACACTATTTGTATGGAGTTCATGTTGATATGTCTACCGATAATAAAAGCTTGCAATATCTGTTTAGTCAAAAAGACTTGATTTTTCGCTAAAGAAAGTGGCTTGAATTATTGAAAGACTATTACATCAGTGTTCTTTATCACCCCAGCAAGATAATATAGTAGAGGATGATCTTAGTAGGTTGTCTATGTGTAATGTTGCTCACATTGATGATGATAAGAAGGAATTGGTACGAGATGTACATAGATTGGTCCGTTTGAGTGTTCGACTAGTAGACTCTACCAAGGGTTATGTCATGGTTCAAAATGGTTCCGAATCACCTCTTGTGAGTGATGTGAAAGCTACGCAATGTCTAAATCTGATTTTTGTAGAATTGAAAGAAGCGGTACTCAAGAAGCCCGTTGAGGCTTTCTCGCAAGGGGGAGATTGGGTACTTAGATACCAAGGTCGATTATGTGTTCCAAATGTTGATGAGCTAAGGGAACAACTTATGGAAGAAGGCCATGTTTCGTAGTATGCCATTCACCTAAAAGCAACCAAGATGTACCGTGATTTATGGGAGGTCTATTGGTGGAATAGGATGAAGAAGGATATTGTGTGGCTTCAGGCTAAGTGTCAAATTGCCAACAAGTAAATGTTGAGAATCAAAAACTAGGAGGTTTTTTCCCAGTATATTAGTATTCCCACTTAGAAGTGGGAGGATTTAAATATGGACTTTATAGTAGGGTTGCCACATACTCGGCACCTCTATGATTCGATTTGGGTTATAGTAGACCGAATGCCACTTCAAGGATTCTTATGCAGTGGAAGACTATGCTATATTGTATTTGAGGCAAATGGTAAGATTGTATGGTGTGCCATTGTCCATTATCTCCAATTAGGGTACTCAATTTACTTCTCAGTTTTGGAATTCTTTCCAGAAAGGTGTTGACACAAATGTGAAGCTTAATACTGCTTTTCACCCACAAATCGATGGGCAAGCAGAGTGAATGACCAAAATATTAGAGGATATATTAAGAGAAAGTGCCATTGATTTCAAGGGAAGTTGGGATTATCACTTGCCGCTGATAGATTTCGCTTATAATAATGGCTATTGTTCTAGTATTGGTATGGCCCCCTTTGAAGCTCTTTATGGAAAGAGGTGTAAATCTCCTAAGGGTGGTTTGAAGTGGGTGAAGTTGCTTTGATTGGACCTGAGCTTGTTCACGAGGCTGTGGAAAAGGTCTAGCTCATTAGAGTGAGGTTAATTACCTCCCAAAGCTGACAAAAGTCCTACGACGATGTTAGAAGAAGAGACCCTGAGTTTGATGTGAATGAATGTGTCTATTTAAAATTCTCGCCATGAAGGTTGTGATGAGGTTTGGGAAAAAAGAGAAACTTAGTCCCTGATTTATAGGCCCTTATCAAATCTTGAGACGTGTAGTAAGGTTGCGTATGATTTATGCTTTCCAAATGAGTTGGCAACCGTACATCCCATTTTCTATGCCTCTATGCTTACGAAGTGTGTTGTAGATCCAACATCCATAGTTCCCCTTGAAGTATTTGGAGTTGATGAAAGTTTTTCATATGATGAAATTTGGTTCTTAGAATTGAACAAGAGGTGAATCCCCACTTTCCTAATATGATGAGAGTACCCACATCATATGATGAGGTTGTGGAGGTGAGTACCGACAATCTATAAGTAAGTAAGGCAAGAGGCGAATACCCATTAGCCTTTTTAAGTTAGGCGAATAGGCGAATCCCCATGACTTCAAAGTATGTATAACTATGTGAATTGTCTTATGAAGAATGAATATGTTGGATTGTTTCTAGATAGGCCTTCCATATGGTAATCTTGATTAGAGGCGGATGACCCATGTTTTGACTAAAGATGAGTGAGGTTACTTGTGAAGTATTCATTTCTTATTATGATGTTAATTTATATGCATTAATGTGCTTATGGTTTTGTATTGACTAACCATGATGTTATGTTGTTTATGCTAGATATCCTATTTAGTACTTGACTGTACTAACACATACTTTGCCTATATTCTTATCAAATGTAGGGTCCGACGAGATAGATTCTTACACTCCTGGCTAGGTTCTTTGTTGATCAAGGAGTGAAGATTTGGTTAGTCCTCATTGTGTTCAAGGATGTGATCACTGCATTTGTTTATGTCTTTTATTTATGTTTTGGACTATTGTATGGGCTGAGTTCCCTGACTCATATTCTTCATGTTTAGATGGTTTGAGACAATGTTGTAAGATTTCCGCTTCGTTTTATAAAGACTTTGATTTTATTGATCGAGTGTAAAATTTCCGCTCATTTCTATTACTTTAAGTTATGATATGCTATGGGGCTTGTATAGGGCCTCTCAGGGTCTTGTAAGCCTTGTTACATATTGAGGGTACCCATTAGTCGTCACAGTTTCCAAAGAAATTAAATAGGATGCTTCCACACCCAATCAAATGGTCACCCTAGAAATTGGTAACGCAAATGGCTCAAATCTCATCTCATTTCAACCCAAGCCAATAAGGGGGTCTACCAAATAATACCTTGGCCAACCCGAAAAATGAACCTTCAAAGGCGTATCCATGTAGTGCCACGACATTAAATAAGTGTCACAGCCCATGGGTACACCCTAGATGTAACAAGGCCTACTCAACCCCGAAGGGGTCTCATACAAGCCCCTTAGCATATAATAACATAAAGCAATAAAAATGATGTGGAAATTTGAAAACTTTTCCATACAACCGAAGTGTTTTATAAAAGCAAGCAGAAGTCTAATATACTTTGTCTCAAACCATCTAATACACCTGAATAAAGCTTTGGGACGCAACCCATACAAAAGTCTAACACATAAAGAAATACATGAAGGAAAGGTGATCATATCCTTGATACTATGAGGACTGACCAAGTCTTAAACTCCTTACTCTACTAGAAACCTAGCCAGGAGAATAAAACTCAAGATCGTCGAACCCTATGTTTGATAAGAATGTACGCAAGAGTATGTGTTAGTACGAAATGTACTAATTATGATAGCTCGCACAAATCATCTTAATAAACATATAAAAGGCATTTATCAACATAATACATATACGACAATCAGAAGAGATGCTTCATAATACATAAACTATAAGAGACGTCATCATAAAAGGTAGGCTATAAGAATGAGAGATTAAAACATAATCATAAGCATAATCTCCAACATAGACAATAATGTAGCATTAGTCATCATAAGGCATATTCCATATATATAGTCAATACTTAGGCCTTCATACCATAACTGAACCACTTCATAAGTAACCTCCACGTACAGCTGTGCAATGCATGGATAAGACCCCATAATAACATCCATACTAATTATCCTATTGGCCACCATAATCATACTTACCATCTTGACCTCATCCTTAGCTTATTTCTCATACACAAGGAAATCTATCACCTTTAGTCACACATGCATTGGAAGGTACTTTCAAGCTACTATCAAAACTAAGCACACATCATAAGCATAAGTCACAAGCATATTCACTACCTAGATCACCATAGCATATGAATAACATATCATAACTACCCTCAAAACATACTTATGCAGTACATGAATAAGATCCCATAATCCCACCAATACTAAGTAGAGCTTCTTGAGCAACTATAGTTCATAATTTATATTCTTGTTCATACTATCATAGTGGTGATAAACCTTAACCGACATAGACCATGTGAGCTTAACATGGAATCCGCTCTTTGCCTCTCACTGAAAAAGGGGTTGTTCTACCTGCCTAAGGTAGAATAATACTCTTATCTTAGGTGGATCTAATAGCTATGTAACCTATGAGGGAACATATTTTATGGGACAACGAGATTGCTACTAGAAACTCAGACTCTACTATAGTGAGGGCTTCTATCTCAGGAGACTTCCTTTAGAAACCAGGCCTCTATTATCGTGAGGGCATCCATCCTAAGAGATTGCTTCTAGAAAGCCGGCCATAACTAACATAAGGGCTTACATCTCTAGGTATTACTTCTAGGAACACGGCCTCTACTAACGTGAGGCTCACATCTCATTACAATATTCACTCGGTGCTAAGCATTATTTCGACGGAGTACTTAATAAGTCTTGACTTAACTCATGCTTATGAAAGGAATGTCTTGAAATTCAATCAAACATAATCCAAACTATAGCTCATAGAATCAATAGGTTACAATGGCCTTTCAACCTTAGAATCATCATATTATGGGAAAACCTTTCACATCAGATCACATTCATACTTAGGTGTGTATAAGAGAATAACCTTTCGACAACACACAATAACTAGATCATGAGCATATTCAAATTACTATGAAAGTGTTCTTAAAACATGTACATAATCTTCATAAAACATGTATGATATCATATCTTGCCCTTTCAAGGTCAAAGCTCATATAAAATCAACATATCTAGAATGACTACATTATACATGGATATAATTATAGTTCAAGTGATCAAATCACTACATGCATAATCTTATATAATCATAATATAGGTCATGGTGGTAAAGTCCTTCCACAATAATACCGAATACAAATCAACATACATAATAGCTTTAGTCTCAAATCCCCTTAACATTTCTAGTTCATCCATAATATCTTTTACCCTTAAAACCCTAGAGATCCCATTCATACTACAAGCCTTACTCTCAAGCAATACATCACATGGTTATCATATCTTCATAATTCTCAAGATAATCTAACCGCATGTCTAGTCATATATCCTCATATAAACTCAATGTCAACACTACTTCATCATGATCCAATATATAAGCCCTAATCTAATCAATTCATGCGTACAAGATTTAAATTTAACCAATTCATTTTAGGTACTCTAATCTCAAGTAATTCATAAGGAAATTCATCAATCTTTGAAAGTCACATCTAAGCCCTCAATTTCCTCTTTCATGGCATAAAACCAAACTATATCAATTTCACCATAAAATCTTAGGTTAATGAATAGCACATGTATGATTATACTAAAATCATACAATTACATTGTAAACAATTATAGACAACAATTATCCACTCAATCTGGATCAACACACAACAATACCCATAATATACGAAAGAACGCTAACTAGAATTGGGGATTCATCTTCACAATTTGGGGAAACATAAGGCTTCATGGATGAAATAGATCCATGAATCAATAAGCCATCGTACCTTGATTACAAAGCCTTGCATGCTTGACAGTATGGAGACTTGACCTAGCTTGATTCTCTTCGTCTTCTTTTTAGAGAGAGAATTTTTGAGAGAATTGGGGTATATTTGGGGAATTAGAAATAATAATTTTGAATGACTAATTAAAGGTCTAAAGTCTTTATATAGGTGGTTTAATTAAGGCTTAAACAACCCTACTTAATCCCACTTTAAATAGCAAAACCCCAAAGTGCCCCTAATTTTTCATCATAAAACTGCCTCCATGCAACCATTCATGACCACCCACCTACGAGGCGTGGACTCACCCACGGCCTGTACTAGTGTATCATGGTTTGGTGAATGCAACTTGTTGGCCACCCATGGATGCACCCTCCACGGGGCATGGACTCACCCACAGGGCGTGGGTCCATCCATAGGTTACGGTTTTGGAATATTTGCTATGACCCTCCTCAAGGGCCCTTGGTTGGTCCTTTTTGGGTCGTACCATGATGTTCTAACCCTAAACCCTTCATTTTAAGTAAGGGAGTTACAACTACGACTTTAACCCTCACGTCCAGCTCTAGTTTTGGCTACTAGTTTACGGGGTGTTAGAATATCTCCCCCTTGGGAACATTCCTCCACGAATGACATTTTAGGTACTTCTTAATGCCACGACTCTAGACTAGCAACCCGTCATGCTTGCAACTCATCTAAATGCACACAACCAAGGAGGAAAACTTCAACTCCAAGCTAAATATACTTAATGCAACACAAAGAAGTAGGAACTACATCTAACAACCCATAATGCAAGAAATTCTCATAACTAGACATGTTCAAGGAGGAACTACCATCTCCGAACGAAAACATGCTCGTATACACTCGTGGAGCTTGAATACAATTTACTCTCAAAAAGCATTTATTCATGGAGGAATCTCTTAACTCCAAACTAAGGCATGCTAATAAATTCACCTCATCAAGTATATAGTCAACTCATTCTGAATGCACTACAACATGAGTAAATAAATCATGTCACTTCATTTTCTTTCAAAACACAAGTTTTCATGAACATGCACCACATAAAAAAAACATAGAAATATCTATAACACACATGACTTCACATAAAGCAGAAACCCTGAGGAACTCCTTATTTAAATGATAAAGGAGCAATTGAAGGAAAAAAGATAAGGATATTGGGACATCTCATTGGCTCTCGGCCCCCTAAGTAGCACCTTCACCTAATACCCACACTAAAGGTTAGTCCTTAATACTTTCATCAAAGCAACTTCCTTGTTCTTCTATTTCTTAACTTGTCGGTCTAAGATCCCTACCAGTATTCCTAAATGAGAGAAATTATCATTAACTCTCATCATTTCTTCAGGAATTTATGAATGTCGGATCCCCAACACCCTTCTATATCCAAGAGACATGGAAAACCGGACATATCGGTGCCACTCATTAAGCAACTCTAGTTCACAAGGAACCTTACCAAATCCATTCAAGATCTTATATAAGCCTACAAAACCCGGACTAAACTTCCCAAACTCACTACACCTCTCAAGGTTAAAATTTCTAGCGAACTAAATCATAACCATCAAAAACACTCAACGACCTTGCTATCCAAGAACATCATCTCCCCCTTCAGAGTAAGTCTATACGGACTCTTCTAATCATTATTTCATTCAATTCTAAGGTCGGAGCAAGGCATCACAATGTTTTAACATCCATCACACAAGATGATTATAAACCATGTGAATTACACTTCTACCTTTTTTAGAGGAGTCTACTAACTCAACACATATAGGCATTACTTAAACACCATACTCATCAAATCGTTCAACCTACCCAAAGCTCAAAATAGTCAAGTAGGCTTCTACCATCAATACTATAAAGCATCAATGAACCCTATTCATACTAAAGACAACATCAAGGTCTAGCATATAAAGAAACAAAAGACAAGAGTTACCAAAATCTAATAAAGCATTAAATACATACTGGAACCATTAGGAAGAACTTGTTTAGCCCTCTTCTCATAGCCTTTGCCTTTGGATAATCCCTCATTTTGTGACAACTTTCACCATAATTAATGCAACCTATTTGCCGGCCAAACATCTACCCTCATGTCTCTTTAAATTCCACTAAGGTCGGATCAAGACAATTCTAGACCATTTCAACCCATCATCACTTTTGGTGGGATCTAAAAATAAATCATATCTAGGTGTTATCTAAACACCCTACTAAAAATTACCATACTTAAGATCAATCTTAACAGATAACTAACTATTTGAAGTTGGTCCACACTTGAACTCTTCTACCCTACCTAATCTAAGTAATACATGCACCCTCAAAGTCAACTTTAAAACAAAATATATTCCAGACTTATGGCATAGGTTTTCCCCTTTCTGCTCTCGTATAAGCTCATTTGGGAACTAACAATTTGACTATATGGGTTCTACAATCAAATAGGAGCATAACACTAATACTACCAACACATCCTAAGTATAACATCTTAATCTAACATATCAAGTCCTATCTAGTCACATAGCCATAATTGGCATCACAACCAACATTTTCTCCCTCGCTCCTTGTAGCCTGAACCCTCGATTAGTCATATCTCGTAGACCATCGAATAAGGAAAAATACCTTATAGATTTAACCTCTATGGCACGACTTAGAGAATGAATAAGTGAGATTTCGTAATAATCTAATATCTTTCTATTCATAAATGTGGCGCGCTTCACACTTATGAACAAGACTCTACTAGACGTGGTTTTGAGACAATCCTAGAATCATTCTAAACATTGTTCTCCGATTACTAAGTTTTTCACGACCCAGGGGTACACCCTAGATGTAACAAGGCATACTCAACCCCGAAGGCGTCTTATACAAGCCCTTTAGCTTATCATAACATAAAGCAATAGAAATGATATGGAAATTTTAAACCTTTTCCATACAATCGAATTCTTTTATAAAAGCAAGCGGAAGTCTAATACACTTTGTCTCAAACTATTTACTACACTTAAATAAAGCTCTGGGACACAGCCCATACTAAACTCTAAAACATAAAGAAAGACATAAAGGAAAGGTGATCACATCCTCGATGCTATGAGGACTCACCAAGTCTTCAACTCCTTACACTACTAGAAACCTAGCCACGAGAATGAAACTCTAGATCGCCGGACCCTACATTGGATAAGAATGTAGGGAACATTATGCGTTAGTACGAAATGTACAAAATATGATGGCTAGCATAAATCATCCACATAAACATATAAAAGGCATTACTAAACACAAGACATATACTATAATCAGAAGAGATGTTTCATAATACATAAACTATAAGAGACATCATCATAAGAAGTAGTCTATAAGCATGAGAAATAACAACATAATCATAAGCATAATCTCCAACATAGACAGAATGTATCATTAGTCATCATAAGTCATAGTCCATGTACATTGTCAATACATAGGCCTTCATACCATAAGAGAACAACTTTATAAGTACCCTCTAAGTATACTTGTGTAATGCATGGATAAGTCCCTATAATCCCATCCATACTAAGTATCCCTTTTGGCCACCATAATCATACCTACCATCTTGACCTCATCCTTAGCATATTTCTCATAGACAAGGAAATGTATCACCTTTAGTCACACATGAATTGGAAGGGCCTTTCAAGCTACATTCAAAACTAAGCACACATCATAAGCATAATTCATGAGCATATTCACTACTTAGATCACCATAACAAAAGAGGAACATATTCATAAATACCGTCATATCATACTTGTGTAATGCATAAATAAGATCCCATAATCCCACCAATACTAAGTAAAGCTTCTTGAGTAACTATAGTTCATAATTCATATTCTTGTTCATACTATCATAGTGCGGATAAGCCTTAACCGACATAGACCATGTGAGCTTAACATGGAAACTGGTGTCTACCCCACACCGAAAAGGGGTTGTTCTAGTTGCCTAAGGTAGAACCATACTATTAGCTTTAGTGGATCCAATAGCTATGTAACCTATGAGCACCCATAGTTTATGGGATAATGAAATTGCTACAAGAAACCTGGCCTCTACTATCGTGAGGTCTTCCATCTCAAGAGACTTCATTTAGAAACCTGATATCTACTATCATGAGGGCTTTCATCCTAAGAGATTGCTTCTAGAAACCCGGCCTCTACTAATGTGAGGGCTTCCATCTCTAGGGATTACTTCTAGGAACCCGACCTCTACTAATGTGAGGGCTCCTATCTCATACCAATATCCACTCGGTGCTAAGCATTATTCCTACTGTACTTATTAAGCCTTCACTTAACTTATAATCATAGAAGGAACTTCTTGACATTCTATCCAACATAATTCATACTATAGCTCATAGATTCAATAAGTGAGAATGGCCTTTCAACCTTATAATCATCACATTTTTGAGAAAACCTTTCACATCATATCATATTCATACATAGGTGTGTATATGAGAATAACCTATCGACAACACAAAACAAGTAGATCGTGAGCATATTCACTTTACTCTCAAAGTGTTCTTAAAGAATGTACATAATCATCATAAAACATTTATAATATCTTATCTTGCTCTTTCAAGGTCAAAGCTCATATCAAATCAACACATCTAGGATGACTACATTAGACATGGATATAATCATATTTCAAGTGATCAAATCACTACATGCATAATCTCGTATACTAATAATATAGGTCATGTGGGTAAAGTCCTTCCACAATCATACAAAATAAAAATCAATATACACAATAGCTTTACTTTCAAAGCCTTAACATTCCTAGTTAATTTATATTAGCTTTTCCCATTAAAGCTGGAGAGATCACATTCATACTACAAGCGTTACTCTCAATCAATACTTCACATGATCATCATATATGCCTAATTCTTAAGACAATCAAACGACATTCGTCATTCTTAAGCAATTATAACCATAGATGATCATATAAACTCAATCTCAACACTACTTTATCATGATCCATCGTATAAGCCCTAATCTAATCAATTAACGTCGACAACATTTCATTTTAAGTAATTCATATATAGGTACTCTAATCTCATGTAATTGAAAAGTAAATTCATCAGTCTTAGAGGGTCACACCTAAGACCTCAATTTCCTCTTTCATGGCATAAATCCAAACAATATCACCTTCACCCTAAAATCATAGGTTAATCAAGAATACACGTATAACCATAAGAAAATCATACAATTACATCATAAACAATAATAAACAACCACTATCCACTCAATTTGGATCAACACAACAAAACCCTAACTAGAATTGGGGATTCATCTTCACAATTGGGGGAAACATGGGACTTCATGGATGAAATAGATCCATGAATAAATAAGCCATAATACCTTGATTACAAAGCCTATAAAGCTTGAAACAATGTAGGCTTGACCTAGCTTGACCCTGTTCTCCATCTTCTTCTTTGTAGAGAGAGATTTTTTTAGAGTATTAGGTTTCTTTTGGGGATTTAGAAACATAGATTTGGAATGACTAATTAAGGGTCTTATGTATTTATATAGGTGTTTTAATTAAGGCTAAAATGACCACACTTAATCCCACTTAAAATAGGAAAACCCCAAAGTGCCACTAATTTTTTTTCTCAAAACTACCTCCTGGCAACTATCCACAACCACCCACCTACGAGGAGTGGACTGACCCACAGCCCGTACTGGTGGGGCATGGGTTGGTGACTGCAACCTATTGGCCACTAATGGATGCACCCTATACGTGGCGTGGGTCCATCCAAAGGTCACTGTTTTGGCAGGTTTTCTAGGGCCCTCCTCAAGGGCCTGTGGTTGGTGATTGGGGGGTCTTACCCTGTCATTCCAACCCTAAACCCTTCATTTTAAGTACGTGGGGTTATATCTACGACTATAACCCATACGTCAAGCTCTCGTTTAGCCTACTAGTTTTTGGGGTATTACAATAAGGAGATTCTTGGGAGGCAACCCAAGCTTTAATTCTTTTATTATAGTTGTTTGAATAACATTTGTTAAATGTGCAGGTTGAAAATTTGAAATTTTGGGAAAATGGCAACTAGGCAAGCCAAAAGTCCGATCGGTGACTAGCCGAACAGGTCGGAGAGCCCAACATGGATAGATATTGGGACTACCTAGTTTAAAAGGAGTTCTGTAAAACTTGGCGGGCTAAAGTTCCATTCGACACATCGCCGAGTGGGTCGGCGACATAATTCGTGTTCGGCGATAGGCGTGCGCACTAAAGAGTTTTTAAAGGACAAATCATTTGAAATTCAAAATATCTTCACTTTCATACTTTTCTTCCTCCGTATTCTCAAAACCTCGTATATTTTTGTTCTCGTACTATTGTTCTTACGTTTACTTTGGATCATTTGATCGGGGTGGACTTTTGGATTTCATTTCTAGCCTAGCTTTACAAAAAATTTAGCATCTATTGTTTGTTTTCTGGACCTCACTATAAAAATTGGTTGTACTCGAATGCATGATAAGCTTTGTGGTTATAATATGTGCTTATTGTTGTTTTGTTTAGCGTGTGGTGGTATAATTGTTCGTATTTAGTTGGAATCGTAATTAATTGGTCAAAAATAGTAAATTCCCATGTTGTTAATTGTTATAATTGTTAGGTTGTGTTGAAATTGTTGTGGGTCTAGCGGGGTGAAGTCTGAGTAACCCCGAATTGTGCTATTTGTTGAATTTTGCCCAATGATAGAGCGTTAGACTTCATTCATAAGGGCAAAAGACGTCAATTGGCCATTTTTTTCCAAATCGGGGGAAGTCTGAGTATCCCGAGGGCATGGGTGTTATGGGTTTAGCTAAGTTACATAGAACAATAGGTTAATTTTGTTTTTGTGGGCTGTGGGTCTGATTTTGAAGTACTAGGCACAAATCTGGCATGTTGGGCTATTAAGCAAGCTGGGTCGGCGAGTTCAATCGGCGACTCGTCAATGGTCCCTTCTGATCGCCCTTTTGCGCCCCATCTCGCTTGAATTGTTTTGTAACTTTCGGTGAGCTACTTATAGTTCGTTGAATGGTGTCTGCGATTCCTCGAATAGTCCTGGGCATCGCCAACTTGTGCTTATTTTGGATTATTCTTACTCTGGAACTTTCGGCGATCCCGTCTTGTTCGCAAAAGGTGTACAGTGACTAGCTGACCAGTTCGGTGAGTCTTTCTGAACCTGTTATTACCACCACCCAGGGGTACCCGATAGACATAACATACTCGACCCCGAAGGGGTGTCATATAGGCCCCTAGCATCATAACATAGGCAATAGAAATAAAAATGTGGAATAATTTAAAACTTTTACAATCAATGTCACATTTCATAAAAACAAGCGGAAGTCTTACTAAAGCCTTTTTCTCAAACCATCTATTTAAACTCATGAAGAAAAATGTTTGGGATGCAGCCTATACAAAGTCTAAAAACATAAAGAAATGACATAAAGGGAATAAGGGTTTGTCCTCGAAGCTATGAGGACTCACCAATTCATCAGCTCTTCTTCATCCTTGGAAACCTAGACTTCAAAGCAACTCAATCTCCTCAACTCCACATTTAATTAGAATGTAGGCAATATACGTTAGTACAAAATATACTAGGTATGAAAGCTAGCACAACATCATAAGAGTATCTCAAAATGGTTAGTCAACATAAGACATAAGCATAAGAGACAATAACATATTCAAAGCATAATCATCATAGTCATAGCATGGTCTCGAACATAAGATCCATTTAAACGTAAGTCAACATGAGACATAGTTAATGAGAATAGGAGATAAGTCATAATAATATAAGCATAATAGACCCTTGGTCATCTATACCATATTAGTATCATTCTCAAGTAAACGCAAAAGCATATAAGTGCAAGCAAGAATACCATCCCATATTACTACCCAAGCCAAGTATCCCCTTTTTGGTCCTCTTAATCATAGTCTATATGCATGGTTAAGTCATAAGTTTTTCTACCATAAGGGAACCATACTTCTAAGTAACCTCAAGACACACTTGTGCAATGCATGAAAGGCATCCTATACTACCCTTCACATTAAGGATAGCCTTGAAGTCATCTTAGTCATATTTACCGTCCTTTTGGTCTTACTATTAGCTTACTTCATACAGACAAGGGAACTACAACCTTAGTCAATCATATCTTGGAAGGAAACTATGGCAACAACCCAAGCTAACTCATACTGCATAAGGGAACCCATTGGTGAGTCCACAAATTGGACTCATTTAGGGCTATATTTTAATAGAAATTGTGTTGTCAAATGATTATTTGATCTCAATATCTTATGAAAACCCTTAAGTTTCAGGTATTTGAAGTTTGAAGAAAAGCATGGACACTACGTCACAAAAAGGAACGAAAAGGCCAAAAAGTACAAATAAATGAAGGCCTAAGGATCGCCGAGCCCACTAGGTGAGTCACTAAAGGGTCTTACTTTGCCTTTTGTTCCTGTGTGCTGAGCCCTGAAGGAAAGGATCAAGTGGGCGGGAAAAGGAAGCAGTCAGTGCATCGCTGAAAAGTTCCACGAAGCAGTACGATGTCGTCCAATGACCCAGAGAACGACAATGCTAAAGTTTGGTGCAAGACGGTGATGAACTACACCAAAGGGTGAATCGCAGAGTTAATCGGCGATTCCGACTAACGACGTCGAATGATCCGCTTTAGCACAAATCTGTGAAAAATGTTTATACTAGTTAGAGTTGTTGTTTTAAGAGTCGAACAATTATTATAATTTTAATATAGAATAGTACTTTTTGATTTTTAGCTCTAAGTTAGGGAGGGTTTTGAAGACTTGAAGTTCCAAAGGTTTTCATCTTCAAGATTTGGATTTGGGTCTCTTGGATTCTTCAATTTTGCCCTCTATCAAGACATAAATCTTCATAACCAGGTCAATGCCAGATCAATTTGGTATAAATTTCTACCACTTATACATGTGTGGCTATAATTCCCAATTCTTGGGGTGTGATTTAGAGAATATGGGTTAAGATAATTGTTAGGTCTTGCTTGCTGATAGTCTATTCGTGGTTTAAATATGAATTCATTTAGTGGTTGTGGATGAATTTAATAAATTTGTAGTTGCAAATACAAATTTATTTATGTGTTTTCCGCTAGATCGAGAGATAGGTCGTAAAACTAAGACCACTAGATTGATGGCCAGTGTGAGTGGGTCGACATGAGGTTTAGCTCGAGAGAGTGAACCCTAGTCCCATGTCCATACACTCAACTCGAGAGAGTCAGTGGGTTAGGGAATAGGTTGGTCTTCATTGCGGCAATTGGGTGTCCGAGAGAAACGCATTCGAAACGCGGTAAGTTGATAGAGAGAGAGCTTATCCCACTTTAAGTCTATCCTAGTCACAATTACTCTATGAATCTTTTATCGAAAGCATGTACCCAATAGTCTAGCTTAACCCGTATTCCTGTCACATCCCAAGGATCCCCTCACATTACTTAGAAACCCTTGTTTATTTTGTTGTTTTTACTCAGTAGTAACAAAACCCCATTGTTAATTGACACTCTTGTGTCCCCCTTTTTCATTTACAATGTTTTTAATCATTAATGCCTTTAGCTACGACTAGTTAGAATTAAATTTTATTTCTCTATTAATTCTCAAAACCACTCTCTTGGGAACGATCCCAACCCTTTTTTGGGTAACTACATTATTGTAAGATTGTACACACTTGCATCAGAAGTTGTGTCTTGATTACGCAAACATCACCCTTCACAACTAACCTCAGGTCATACTTGTGCCATGTATGGATAGCATCCCATACTACTACCCACACTAAGTACTTCTTTAGATTACCATGAATGATCACTAGTAGGGGACAAATCCCTCTATTCCATTTACCTCTTCAAGGCTACCAAGGAATTACCTTCTAATAGGCTAGACATGCTATTATATTACTAACATAACTAGGTTAAGCTAAGCTAACTTCCTTGGAAGATACACTATCATGCAAGTCCAAGATACTCTAGGAAAGGTGCAAGTGTCATATCCTAGCTTCCATGAAATAGTCCTAAACCAACTAAGTCATACTGCCCTTACAAGTATACCATAGTACAAATGCAAGCTATCCATAGGGGAGTATGATTCTCAACCCTAGGCAATTTTTAGGAGAGTATGAATCCTCAATATCAAGCTACCATGACTAACCTAACTCAAGCTACCCTTGCCATGCATTTTATAGTGCAAGGTAAAGCTACCCTTAGGAGAGTCTGGATCCTCAATCCTAAGCTACCCTTAGGGGATTGTAAGTCCTCAATCCTAAAGCTACCATGAAATGGTCTTGGCCAAACCAAGTCAAGCTACCATGAATGAATCCTAACAATGCTAGTTCAAACTACCCATATGAGAGTGTACATCCTCAATCCTAGGCTACCATGACTACATCTAACTAATTCTAACATGACATGCATTCTACAATGCTAATTCAAGCTATCCCTTAGGAGAGTATAGATCCTCCATCCAAAGCTATCAACCTTGGTCTTATCCTACTAAGCCAAGCTATACATGAAAGAAACATATGCCTCAACTTCTAGCTATTCTATACTAACATGATTTGATTCATTTTAGGTTATTAAGTCAACCTAGAAT
This sequence comes from Solanum gracilifrons, assembly GCA_029582605.1. Classification (NCBI taxonomy): domain Eukaryota; kingdom Viridiplantae; phylum Streptophyta; class Magnoliopsida; order Solanales; family Solanaceae; genus Solanum; species Solanum gracilifrons. Next base: position 61,142 of record JAJOOH010013370.1, read on the forward strand.
CCTTGTATGTGAGAGAACTTAAATCCCCTAGCATATTTATGTCTAAGTGTATAAGATACAGAGAATACACAACAAGATCACATTAAATTGACTTTAACCCCTAAAACCTAACAATGATGGCTACAATCCCTACTTTCAAGCTTAACTTCATTCTATCATGATCCATGTCTCAATTACAAGCTATTCAATCACATTCTTTACTACTAAGTGATTCTAGTCATAATTGATTCATAAAGGTTCAATTCTAACTTTACAAGTCAAGATCGTTCCTATTCAATCAAGTCTAGTTCAATTAATGATTCGATGATCCTAACTATAATCAATTATTATTGAAGACATTGATTTAGAAAGATCACCTTAGAACCTTCAACTTTTCCTCTAATGGCATAAACCCACAAAGATCACATTTACCAATTTAGATTAGGATTTATCATAGAAATCACATGAAATCATTATATTATCATTAATAAAGGCTAAATCAATCATAATTGGGTGATATCCACTAGATTGGAATCAGTCCCAAACCCTACCCACAATGCAAAGACAACCCTAGATAGAATTGGATTTTTGATTTCACAAGTGGGGATACTATGAGGGCTCTATGAGTGGAAGAACCCATATATGATTAAACTTAACATACCTTGTATTAAATCCCTAAATAAATCTTGAATAAATGGAAACACACTGCCCTCCTCTCTTCTCTTCTTTTTCCTCTTCTTCTTCTCTTCTAGAGAGGGAATATTTGGAGTAATTTGGGAGTTCTTAGATGAATGAATTAATAAGTTTGTTTAGGGGCGTATTAAGCTTAAATAGGAGGTAAATTAACTAACTAATCGACCTCCCTAATTCACTAATTAATAACTAACTTAATTCCTAAACCCCCAACTTAAAACTAAAAATCTAAAAACTGGCAGCATCTACACCCACCCATCCACGGACCGTGGATGGGTCTACTTCCCGTGCTGCACCCTCGTGGTTTGAACCTGAGGCTTTTCTTGGCAGGCCTTGACCTACGCCCATGACCTACGGGGCGTGGATTGATCTACTGGCCGTAGATGGCCATCCGTAGGTCACACATTTGACAGTTTTGGGTACTGTTTTTGGGGACCCCTCAAGGACCCCTTGAGTGGTCCTCAGGCGGTCGTACCCAGACATTTAACCTCTAAAACCCCTATACTAAGTATGGGAACCATTGTTTTTATTTTATCCTTCATATGATACTCCAAAACTCTTACGAAAGGCTCTAAAACATAGTAGTTCAACTCATTAATTTACGGGGTGTTATAATATCCCCCACTTTGGAACATTTGTCCTCGAATGACACTTTAAACACTTCTAAAATTCTAACATCTAACTTAGCATCCCATTATGAATACCCTAAATCTAAATGCACACAATAAATCAAGGAAACTTCAATTCAAAACTAAACTGATTCAATGCAACACAAGGGAGTAGGGACTACTTCTACCAACCCAAAAATGCATGAAATTCTATATCTACTCTTTATATAGGAGGAACTAACATCTCCTAACTAAAACATGCTCAACACATACACATGGAGCCTAAATGCAAAGTTCATCTCTGATATACCGTGAGTTTACGGTATTTCTAATACATTTCATTTACTAGTTGTGTGTGTCTAAGGCCTTTTTATATGGGTTTTGATGTGTTTTTACAATGTTTTGCAGGAAAGACGGTCAGGTGCGGAAGCTTAGAGACAGCTGAAGGAATTGCAGAAAAAGGGCATCCACGGAGGTGATCTACGGACTGTAGGTCCATTCACGGTCCGTAGGTTATGACTGTAGATCAGCATGCATGGTACGAAGGACAAATCAGGGAAATCTGACCAAGTGTGGAACCACGGTGCCCATTGACGGTCCATAGACTGATCTACGGGCCGTACTGTCGATCCGTAGAGTGAGACTGCGTGGGTTCCAGTACCTGATTTTTGAAGAGTCTAAGTATGGAGCTACAAAGAGGATTGACGGATCGTAGGTCGATCTACGGTCCGTGCTGCTGTTCCGTCGTTTGCTTTAGAGAAGTTGAGTTTTGGATGTCCAAATATTTTCTAAGTCCCGAGTGATGGAAGGGACTTACGGACCGTAGATCAATCGACGGTCCGTAAGTCAGTCTCGTGGATCGAAGACGCGTACCTGAACAAAACTTTCCTTAATTTGTTTCCTTTTTTATTTAGGATTTGTTTTCTATAAATAGGACATGTAAACCTAGTTTTTAGGGGTTAGACATTATTATTCTAGTTTTACTTTGTAACTTTGGAGATTAGTTTGCAACGCTAGCAATTATTGATTTCCCAAGTTCGTTTTGAAGATTTTGGCTTCGCAATTCAAGTTAAATTTCTGGGTTTGTTATTCTCTTTACGTAAGTTCATAAATTCTTTATCGACAATTATGAATGGTGTTCTTGCCAGTATGATTAACTAAATTAACAACTAGGGTTGTGGGAACCATGATCGATTAACAAAGTATGAATAGTAATTAAGCAATTCTTGACTAGTATTTTGCATGCATTGATAATTCTTTCGTTTAGAATTCTTTTTAACGGTGGCCAACGTTAGAACTCGCCTTGTTACTACTTGCCGGACCAAGGAGGTAATTAAGAAGAAAAGAATTATCAACATAG
>JAJOOH010013371.1:0-21250 GCA_029582605.1 Solanum gracilifrons
GATGCAGAGTTGATTACTGTTGGACAAAAGCAAGAAGCCCTTCAAGCACTTCATGATCTTATTACTTCAAGGAGATATAGAGCATGGCAAAAGACTCTTGAAAGGATAATGTTTAAGTATGTAGAGCTATGTGTTGACATGAGAAGGGGGAGGTTTGCCAAGGATGGCCTAATTCAATATCGTATAGTCTGTCAACAAGTGAACATTAACTCCTTAGAGGAGGTAATAAAGCACTTCATGCATTTAGCTACTGAGCGAGCTGAACTAGCTCGCAATCAGGCACAGGCTCTGGAGGAAGCTCTGGATGTGGAAGACTTGGAGGCTGATAAAAGGCCTGAAGATCTTATGTTGAGTTATGTTAGTGGGGAGAAAGGAAAGGATAGATCTGATCGTGAGCTTGTCACTCCCTGGTTTAAGTTCTTGTGGGAGACATATAGAACTGTTCTGGAGATCTTGCGAAACAACTCAAGATTGGAGGCTCTGTATGCAGTAAGTTTCCATTGCCCTATCTTTTTGTTATGTGGTTGAATAATTTGACTGCTTTTATGTTCTGTGGTGAGGAATTTCAGTATCCTGAATTTTCACTGTTTTCAGGACTTTTTTTAGACTGTAATTGAGTAAGCAGATTGATTATCCTTTTTTTCTTTTCTTTCCATTTGCTTGCCTGGAAAGTTATTGTGGTTCTGATTAGTAAATCAGAAATCAGTCCCTTTTTACTTCTTATTCACAAACTTTGCGTGAGTCTTTCTCAGTTTGCAGGGTATCTGTCTATGTACTTTGTTTAGTACAGATATCAGTTTTGTCAGAACAAGTTTATTATTTTTTGATATGATATGAAAGTTTGTATATCATCCTGTAGTAATATTTTTTTGTGCCTTAGAACCAGATTTGTCCTGTATGCTATTTAAGCTTTTCTGCATGGCTGATTGGAGATGCTTTACTCTCTCCATATTTAGTTTGCACATTTTTTTTCGCTGAAAGATAGGTTAATTAAGTTTCAAACCTAATTTGCTCAGATGACAGCACACCGAGCCTTTCAGTTCTGTAAGCAATACAAGCGTACAACAGAATTTCGTCGTCTTTGTGAAATCATCCGGAATCATTTGGCAAATCTCAACAAGTATAGAGATCAGAGGGACCGGCCTGATCTGTCTCTTCCAGAAAGCCTGCAATTGTATCTAGACACTAGATTTGAACAGCTGAAAGTTGCTACTGAACTGAGTCTATGGCAGGTTATTACTTTTTCTAATAGATTTAAGCATATCTTTTTGTCCCTAGAGAGTGAATTTCATTCATATGTTCTAATTTTCTTTGACGCAGGAAGCTTTTCGTTCCATTGAAGACATTTATGGTTTGATGTGCATGGTTAAGAAAACCCCCAAGGCGTCATTAATGGGTGTTTACTATGGGAAGCTTACTGAGATATTCTGGATGTCATCAAATCATCTTTATCATGCTTATGCCTGGCTCAAGCTTTTCTCTCTTCAGAAGGGTTTTAATAAAAATTTAAGCCAGAAGGATTTGCAGTTAATAGCATCGTCTGTTGTCCTAGCTGCACTTTCAGTGCCTCCATATGATCAGTCTTATGGTGCATCTCATCTTGAGCTTGAAAATGAGAAGGAGAGGAGTTTGAGGGTGGCCAATCTAATTGGTTTTGAAGTTGAACCCAAAGCCGAAAACAGAGTGGCGGTAATTTCATTTCTGATTATGTTATTTAGTTCTTTATTTATAATGTCTTACTTTGCTAATCAGCTTCAGTTCCTTGCTGTTTCTCCTTTTCAGCTTTCTCGATCATCACTTCTTTCAGAGTTGGTGAGCAATTTTATTTGTTATTTTTTGAATTTAGCGTATGGTCCTTAGATTGTTTCCATTAAATTCCTTTTGTCTATTTTAATTTCAATGAACCCATCAAATTTTTGAGGCACAAATAAGCGCATCACACTGTTTTTGTAATTGTTTCAGTCTCTTGATTTTTTAATTGTGTGACGGTTCCTTTTACTTTTTCTTAATTGTTTCTCCTTCTGTAGGTGTCCAAAGGTGTGATGTCCTGTGTCACTCAAGAAGTGAAAGATCTTTATCATCTGTTAGAAAATGAGTTTCTTCCTTTGGATCTCGCACTGAAGGTGCAGCCCATATTGAATAAAATATCAAAGCTTGGTGGTAAGCTGTCTTCAGTTTCTTCGGTTCCTGAAGTACAACTGTCTCAGTATGTTCCTGCCTTAGAAAAGCTTGCTACTCTGAGGTTGCTCCAGCAGGTGTGCACACTGTTTTATACTTTTTGATAAAGAGCAGATCAGCAGACATGCTCATTATTTAGGCGGAAGTCCATCTTTCAATTAAATGAGAACCCTTTTCTTGTTGCAGGTCTCTCAGGTGTATCAGACAATCCAGATTGATAACATATCTAAGATGATCCCGTTCTTCGACTTTACCGCTATTGAGAAAATATCAGTTGATGCAGTTAGGCGTAATTTTCTAGCCATCAAAGTTGATCACATGAAGGGTGCCGTCTTCTTTGGCAAACAGGTATAATTGTGTCGCTTGGAATTAAATTTTATCTACCGTTTTGTTTGTTTGTCGGTAGGGCACACCTAGATATTCCTTTCCGTTGTCCTTGTCAGGTGTTGGTCAGGGATTTTGTCAGCCCTATCATTCATCTCTGCAGACACATTGTTCTTTCCCTCACTGTTTAAGTAAAAGCATGGGCATAGCTTGCTTATGACATCTGACCTTGTGTCTTCTGTTATCTAATATTAATGTTTTGAACGGTAAAATTGTGGGCTATCTAAATGTGTGTTGTTGGCTTAATAAGTTTGTAGTTACTTCACTAGAATGAGTCTGTCTGACTGAGCTTGTGAACTCTGAAGAGCTGTGGTAAGTTTCTGAGATCTAAGAGTTCACTGGATTGCTGTTTTTGGCAGATTCTATGTTAAATGGGATTATGGGCCATGGGGATGGTTTAAAAGTCTGAGTCTTGTGGATTTGTAAGTTCAGCATTGTACCTCTGTGGTATTATATGTTGATGATCTGAGGCAGGAGAAATTTCAAATGTTTCTCTTAGACATTTTGAACTAGCAGGGATTATAATCTCATGTGTGCTAGTCGATCATATCTCATTTGCTTATGATTTTGTTTCCAGAGTATTGAGGCTGAAGGACTCCGGGATCATCTGTCTCTTTTTGCTGAATCCCTTAGCAAGGCAAGGACAATGATCTATCCCCCAGCAAAGAAGGCGGCCAAGCTCGGGGATGCTTTGTCTAATTTAGCAGAGATAGTGGAGAAGGAGCACAAGAGACTTCTTGCACGGAAGTCCATTATTGAGAAACGCAAAGAGGAGCAAGAGCGTTTACTCTTAGAAATGGTATGAAGTTCTTGGTTGCATTGTGAATTGCTTGTTATTGTTGTTCTCGTGTATGAACTTTTATGACTATTTATTAAGGAACGAGTGGAAGAGTCGAAGAGGCGAGAGCTTCAAAAGATGACGGAAGATGCTGAGCAAAAGCGCATTGCTGCTGAGTATGAGCAAAGGAGGAGCCAGCGAATTTTGAAGGAAATAGAGGACCGAGAACTTGAAGAGGCCCAAGCTATGCTGCAAGAAGCTGAAAAACGCAGCAAGAGGAAGAAGAAGCCTATTCTAGAGGGAGTAAGTGCATAATTTGTAATCCTATCCCCAAACCTTCAATTGGGAAATCTTACCTGGCTTTAATTTGATTTCAGGAAAAGATGACTAAACAGGTGATCATGGAATTGGCGCTGAATGAGCAACTGAGGGAGAGGCAAGAAAGGGAGAAAAAGTTGCAGAAGTATGCCAAAACTATGGATCATTTGGAAAGAGCTAAAAGAGAAGAAGCTGCACCTCTTATTGAAGCTGCATATAAACAGCGTTTAGCTGAAGAGGCAGCTCTTCATGAACGCGAGCAGCAGGTTTGCATTAAAGATACATCATGCTTTACATCATGCTTTTTGACCAAACCACAATAATAATTTTCACTTCTGTTAAGAAATGGAAATTTGATACATTATATTTTTTTTATTTTCTTACTTTTTGGTCGAAATATTGCTGACGAATTTGCATTGTAACGTACGTTTTCAGCAAGAGGTTGAACTGAGCAGGCAACGCCATGCTGGAGACTTGGAAGAGAAAAAGAGACTGGGACGCATGTTGGAGAACAAGGTCACTTTATATCCTGTCTTTTATGAATTTATGAACTGCTAGATATATGCAATGAATAATATAAGTGAATTTATGGTTGTGGAATTGGGTTAGCTATTGATAACTATGGAACTTTGTTTGGTCTTAATGGAATTGGTGTAGGACCAACTTGGAAGCTTCTGAACTTAGTGCAGGGTACTTCAAGATTTGAGCTGTTTGGAAATAGAAATAGTTGGTTTTTCTTTTATTCTGCCTTCCGTCTAAGTTTTTGTATAATGTCCTTGTACTAAAAGAAAAAGAAGGAAGTTCAAAATCCTTTGCAGCAGTTCATCCTATGATGAATACATTGGTATGCTAAAATAGCTAGCATTAACACAATTGTATCCGGTATATCCTTGCATTTTTTAGGAAGGTAGACCTAACGTAAGAAATACAAATGGTTACTTTCCCACTAGTTGAAATTTGAGCAGCCATGGGCTTGGTTGAAGATTGGTCTTGGTCTCTTGATAAAACAGATCGGCTGATGATATATTTCTAATCATGCAGAGAATTTTGCAAGAAAGAGTTGTTAGTAGCCGGGAAGCTGAATTCACTAGATTGAAGCAGGAGAGACGAGAAAGGATCAGCCAGATAATTCAATCAAGGAAGCAGGAGAGGGAAGCTAGGAGGAAAATGTTATTCTTTCTGCGAACTGAGGAGGAGCGTAAAAAGAGGTTACAGGAAGAGGAGGAAGCCCGCAAACGTGAAGGTACTTTACTATTTAATGCCCCACCCACATCATATGCATTTAAATCTTTTAGGTTAAGCAAGGAAGGTAGGCAGTTGTCGAGGTGTATCCAACCTAAGAGTTCATGGTTCTGTTGGTGTGACATGACATCTACAACTCTCTTATGACTGCAGTACAGTAGTCAACCGTTGTATTCCTCTAAGTTGTATTTTTGCACTTGAGGTTTCAATAGCTACTCGAAATTAATTTGGCATCCTATGGACTTCTGAAAATATTGCAGAGGCAGAGAGACGGAAGAAAGAGGAAGCTGAGCACCAAGCCAAGCTAGATGAGATTGCTGAAAAGCAGAGGCTGCGAATGATAGAACTTGATGAGAAAGAAAGACGGGAAAAAGAAGAGAGCTTGCGTAAGCCCGCTGTACTGCCAAGGCCTGCTGAGCCTCCAGCCTTGGGGCGTCCAACTGAACTTGGAGGAGCATCTCCCGTTCCTGCAGCAGCAGCTGCTGCACCTGCTGCTGGGAAATACGTTCCTAGGCACTTGCGAGGGAATGTTGATGCTGCAGGCCAGGCTCCACCTCCTGAAACTGACAGGTGGGGCAGCACTGGAAGCAAGCCAGATGATAGACCATCATGGCGCGATGAACGAAAGCCCACATCATTTGGTAGTAGTGGCTCGAGGACCAGTTGGTCATCTTCTAGGCGGTGAATGAGGGTTAGTAACTGATGAGTCGTGCAGTGGCTTATACTCAAGTCTTGCATCCTCGGCATTTTGGTTCAAGAAATTCAATTTGTTGCATTTTACCTTAATATGTATCAGAGATTGGTTATGTGGGTATTATGAGCTCAAGAGTAGCAATTCTTGGCTAGGACATTTCCAACTGTATGGAGAGGGTTGAAATTTTCGTCAGGCGATTTGATCTTGATATACTTTTTGTCGTAGCAAATAACTACAGTTGCTGTTGTGTTCCAACTTCCTTTTTTCCTCAAGTATAAGACGTTGCCTACTTTATTCCCTGCTGGTTCCATGTTTTCCTCATCCTCATATATTTTTTCTTTGGCAATTACATTTTTGCGATAATAGTGAAAATAATACATTCCCAGGTCGAAGTGTATGAGAACCAAACCATTCTTTTTATTAGGTTGAAGTGTATTGTTAGGTATTAGTATAACATGTCTCTATTGACAAATTACACGTGCAATATAAAGTTTAATATTTCTTATGTGAATCTGCTCAATTGACAAGAAGTTGCGTTGTCTTGCCTCGTTTAGTATTTTTTGAAAAAATAACGATTTATGAATAGTGGGTACTGACAGAGGTGGATTCATGATTAAACTTAATGAGTTTTTTTAAGATTCTCAGAACTTGTTGTACTGTTAAAAGTATGGGTTCAAAATCTAAAATTTATTGAGATTTTAGTTATTTCTATGTGTATATTTGTACTTCGTTTTTCGAAGTCATAGATTCAGATGAACCCATAACCAAAAGCAAATCCGCCTCTGCACGGGTGCATTTTCCTTTTCATCCGTATGCTATGATTTATCAATTTTTTAAAAAAGAGGTCTTCATTGTTATGTAAATGGAATGGTGACATTAGTGATTAAATATTTACCTAACACTCAATGGTGTGGTTAATGAAGTAGGATGAGAATCATGAGTTTCAGGTTCAAATCATAGCAAGGCGAAAAACGCTAAGTGATTTCTTCTCATCTACCAAGGTCTCAGTATGCAAAGTTACTTGGTATCTGCGCTGGTGAGAGATAACAGGTACCTCGTGACATGCCCCAAGGCCCAAGCTGGTCTGAACACTACCGGTATTTAAAACAAGAAAATGCTAATACATTACACGATATCGATTTTGGATTATAGTTTGGGTGATAGATCAGCAGAGCTTAAATCATGATAAGTGTTTGGTTCTTCTTCTTCTTGTATTTTTACTAAATACTAGTCACAGTTTCTTGGGAGATTTCGTTTATGGGCTGATTTTTTCATTTTTGTTGTATAGGACAGAAGGGATGGACTATAGTGTTGTTAACAATCTCCTGAAATGTCTGGATTGTTTAGACAGTCATGAAGACTCAACTCCTTCAATCAAGGATCAAATCCGGACCCTTAAAGCGGATTTAAGGCTTCTCAGGATTGTTGATGCATGTGGAAACTCTGGTACAAAATGCAGAATCAGATTTTCAATCTCTCTATGTTAAGAGTATTGACGGAAACGTGCCTATCCACATGGCTCTACTGGTTTCTAATGCTTTAGAAAAGGTTAATATTTTGAAGGCAGAAGTCACACAAGTCTATGCAACTGTTTTGATCTCAAAATGTTCTGATTCACATTTTTGTGACAAATTTGTGGTGGAATTTGCTGATTGTGTCCTGGAAAATCAATGGCCTTGTTGAGGACTTGATGTTTCTGAAAAATTATCTCTCAGATATTCCGGAGCGATATCCTGAGTTGGTAAAGTTGATCCTGATACTATCCCATCCTGAGTTGGTAAAGAGGATCGAATTCAAATTCTTTATGAGGAAGTAGTGTTTCTGCAAGGCACCAGACGACTGTTGTTCTCTTGGAAGTGAACTAAATGTTTTGATCACACAGGGAAGGCTACATTGTCGATGGTGGGATCACTTATTATGTCACTCAGTAACAAGGCATTGAACGAAGACACACTGAACAAAATGGAGTTAGCCACTTCTGTTTTTCTAGAAAGAGCTAAAATCATGAAGGGAGTGGCTAGAGATACTTTTGGAAGAGGTCCATCTAGATTCCCCAAGACAAATGACATAGGCTTTCTCAATTCCTTTTTAGGAAATCTGAAAGAACTCCTCCTCCATAAAGCTGATCGCGTTCCTTTCCCCAAACATCATGTTGCAAGAGTGCATGACGCGTTAGAGTATCTGAAGAAGAATCTCTGGGATGTTATCAAGCAGAACAATGAGCATCTGAAGGCACGCGTTATGCAAGCAGCCTATAAGGCGGAATATGCTATTGACTCATTTTTGGTTGGGGACCGAAACATCTGGTGTAGTGTGGTTGAGATGTCTGATGTTGTAGAACAACTTAAGGTGATCCAGGCAGAGTTCAGTGACATATCTAGAACAGTAACATTTGAAACAGTTTGTGATGTTCGAGTGGTTTTCAGCTGTGTACTTTCACGAACTAATGCTCCAACGTTCAACAATGATGTAGTGGTGGGTTTCACTGATGTGGTAGACAATGTCATTGATGTAGCTGAGGTCCTCAAACTACTTTCCCGAGCCTTTGAGGGCGTGCAATGGGACATGAAAGATGGACAGTTCCTGAAACTAAAGTTCTTGAAGTTAGACTCTTTGAACATTGAACAATGGAACATCTCATCTGATTGCTTACCTTTCCTTGAGCATCTTGTTCTGCAAAGTTGTAAGAAACTTAAGGAGTTCCCTTCATGCTTAGGCGATGTTTCAACGCTACAGAGTGTTGAGCTACACTGGTGCAGCCGTTCTTCTGTGAACTCGATTATCTCAATTCAAGAAGATGAGGGGTTCAAGGTCTATGTATACCCTCGAGAATTCGATTCCTGATCATCTCCTAAGGGCCATAGTGACTAAGGTTTGGACTTTGAAGCTTTCATTTCTTTTTGCCAAATGATTTGTTCCTATATATAGTTTATAGTTTTAAGTTTTGTACACGTCTATGTAAATAACTTTTTACACTCTCAAGTCATCTAAAGGATATTTACAATAAATACAGATGACCTGATGGTGTAAAATTGTTTGAACTGACGATGTATATTACATAAACTCTATAGTTTATTGATTACTCCTTCCTTGATTCCCTTTCACCCCACAAGTCTACTAGTATACAAGATATCATAAATGAATATCCTTGATTTCATATAATCATATTGTGTTGTTTACTTAAATAATTGAATTGCTTTTCATTCTCATTGATATAAGGGGCTTTAAATGGACATAATGGTCGAAACACATCTGAACTATCACTTTTTTACGAGTTTTACACTCTAATTGAGTAGACGGTGATAGTTCTGGTAGGAAAAGGAACAACTGATAGTTGGTCTTATTGGTTTCAAGGTGTGTTTTAATACATAGACGATGATAGTTTCGGTAGAAAAATGGAACAATTGATAGTTGAGATGTGAAACTTGACTTCTTGTTTTCAACATTGATTTGTATATCTAGTTAATTTAAATAGAAATAAATTGATTTTTATTGTTGATGCAGGCTATTATTCTCCTTAGTTAAGCGTTGTCTCGCTTTCTGGACATGCTTGGTGGTAGTTTGGAGCACCGTATTTGCCTTTGCTTTCATACCACTAGTATTACTAGTACTATTCTTAGGGAGACGAAACGCTTCCTACTAAAAGTAATTTTGCAAACAAGGCTCGAATCCGAAACCTATGAGTACTTACCATTCCGTTAAATCTTTGATAGTCTGTAACAAATAATTATCAAATTGTTGTGTATAAATCCTATTTTTTCAATTTTAGAGAGACACTTCTCTATTCTAACTGGGAATAAATTTAATTTCTGTTTTTGGAGCTATTCATTAAAGAATTTCTAGGCCAGCAAATAATTTAAAAGCTAATTAGATATAATTTTTAAAACTATATTGATAATGTGAAAATTCATTATAATATACATGAATATTATAAGTGTTTTTTTTAATTAATAGCTTCATTAGCAGTACAAATGTCAGCCTTTGGCTTGTTAGTAAATAATTATCATGCAATGATAAGTACATGTTTTTATCTTAAGTTATGACTTAATTTTGTAAAGACAAAAAAGTATTATTTGATATAAATATTAAGTTCCAATAAGATTTTATCCAACATGTGTTTGAATCTACTTTTTATTTCTAATAAAACTTTCACATATAAATGTTTCACATGGAAAATACTCGATTCAGATGAACCTACCGCTAAATAGTTGCATCTTCACTGCTTACCACAAAATTTAATAAAGAAAAAAAATACTTATTTTAATTTTGATTTTTTTTTTTTTGCATAGTTTAATATTACACACTCAAATTTGATCTCAGCTGATAAATTAACATTTTAATTTTGAAAATATACATCTAAACATTTTAACTTAATTTCAAATGACAACTGAACACTTCAATTTATTCCTATTATATCTAGTGTATATCTTACGCTGATATTATACGTAAATTTTAAAAATATTTAAATAATTATTTGATAAGTACGGTAAAAACTTGAGGTGAATACAATGTAATCATGGTTCATGTGCTTACTTTTTTTTTTTTCTTAAAAGTTGCTTTACTTTAAATAAAAATCAAATCTTTTTGTCTGTTTCTATGGAAAAAAAAAAGAATCTTGATTTGTCCCAAAATTGAAAAAAAATATACTAAAAATTTCTCAACAAACATTAATCTATGGCCGCTGAAGTTTTGTTATTGTCATATTCATCAGTTCTCTTCAGCAGCTTAAGCTTTTTCTATATGTACTTTTCTTTATAGTTCCTTTTGCCGGCAAATGGTGTCACTCAATTTCTCTTTCTTTTGACAAAAAAAGGATTTTTTTTTTGTATATATACACTTGTGTACATAAATTTGTTGGTGGGGTTTGGGTATTTTGTTGTAACTTTGATCTTGATAATTTTTTTGGTTTGTTAATGGCTATGGATGAGGAAGCACCCCTTGTTGTTGAAATTTCGAAAAATGAGAACTCAATTGTGAATCATGAAAGGGATGTTTATATTCTGAGCTCTGCTTTTTTGTTGATTTTTTTGGCTTATGGGGCTGCTCAGAATCTTGAAAGCACTATTAATACAGTAAGGTTTTTGTGTATTATCTATTCTTAATGAAGTTTTTGGGGTTATTTAGTGTTGAATTGTGATTTTGGATAGAGTTTGTTTGGCTCTTATAAGCTCCCATTTGGCTATGGTTTTTGAAATTTGAGTTTTTGTTGTGATTTTTTGAATTTGAAGTTGTGTTTGGAATTGAGTTTTCCTTGGAAAAAGTTCGAAGTTTTGTGAGTGGAAGTCCCAAAAAGTGATCAGAGTTTAAAGATTAAATTTTCAAAATCTATGGCCAAATGCGAGCTTAGACGTTGAAGTGATACTGTTATAGTGAGTTTGAGGTTTTCTTTTTTTGTGTTTCAGGAAGGAAATTTAGGGACCATTTCACTGGGGATATTGTATTTGTCATTTATGTTCTGCTCAATATTTGCTTCATTGGTGGTTCGGAAGCTTGGGTCGAAGAATGCTTTGATCCTTGGCACTACTGGCTATTGGTTGTTTGTAGCTGCCAATTTGATGCCTAATTGGTATGAGTTCTCTTATGTTTAGTGCATTTTGCTTTTCCAAGATTAAATCTTTGACCTATAGGGAAGGATTAGGATTTAGGCTATTGAGCTGGTAGTGATCGAATTTTATGAATTGAGTTGTGATTGTAGTTCTTTTGTAATTGGATTTGCGTTTAACAATGTTTGTGTGCTTATGGATCCTTAATGTGAGTGGAAATAGGAATCTTGTACTCCATTAGAATAAATATAGAGGTCTATCAGATTTCATATTTCTCCTAGTGAGGTTGTGGCATTAGCCATGAAGAAGTTTATTGAAGTAATTACAGAGCTACCTCTACCTCTCCGCGGGTGTGTCATGTCCTGTTTAATCACCTCTCCCCAGCACTACTTCGACCTACCTCTACCTCTCCTCAGATCCATATTGCCAACCTCTCGCGCTTCCTCACTGGGGCATTTGAACATTTTCTCTTCACATACCCGAACCATCTCAGTCTCACCTCTCTCATCTTGTCTACCACAGGGCCCACTCCCATCTTGTCCAGAATATCTGCATTCCTAATCTTTTTCATCTTCTGAATGTGTGGGTTCTTGACCGTCCAATACTCTGCCCCATACAACATAGCTGGTTTAACAACCACTTTATGAAACTTAGGTTATGCCAAGACAAACTGCAAGACCATAGAAGCCAGCCAAACCTATGTTATAGTCGTCCTTTTGATGTTAATAGAATTAATAACAGCATTATCAGGGCAAACTTGCCATCAATCTTTATGCACATACTTGTCAAGGAAGGACTATTGCTTATTCACATCGGAATTCTCCTCTCCTAGGTAATGCCAGAAAGACAAACTGCAAGACCATAGAAACATAGAGTCAGACTCTGGAGGAAAATGAAGAAATGCTTGAGGATGAATCTGTTTTGCTCATAGGTTAACTGAATATGATAACTGAAGCCCCTAAAACAGTTAACAGTAGCAACGTCTGCTTGCTCTATCAGAGATGTCGATGCCCTCTAGTCTCTAGTCAGTTATTGTGAATGCTTGTTTTTACAAAGCAGTCCATAAACAACAGACTACAGATGTCTCTACTTGATAGTAGTCCTAATGCATTATTGTGTAGTTAAAGCTTGAATCTTCTCCATCGCTGTGGCTGGACTTGTTTAGTGGCTTATTCAAATATTCATCGTTTTCTGTTGTGGCTGCAACAAAGGGCTGTAAAGGAGTTTATTGAGTTGGGTATGATGCTTGATAGATGTGTGTAGCCCTGGGAGACTATGATGACTTTTAGTTGGCTCTGGATAACTCTGCTGTTCCTCCTTACCTTTCACTTGAAGAAGTCCTCAGAACCAAGTTGGGAGCTGTTTCGTTGTTCCATAACAACTAAAGTCAATGTTCCTTATCAAAAAAGAAAAGGAACTAAAGTCAATATAATTTAAATGGGTAGTATCTGTATTGCATCTTTGAGATTTCTTGAACAATTCTATCTTGATTTTAGAACTCAGAGTGTTGTATGACTAAAGTTTTTCCATTGATAGCTCTAAGATTTAATTTCCTATGGGAAATTTTCTATGACTTCTTTCCCTCAAGTTTAGTTCGAATCAGGCATAGAGCCTTCTTTTCTTTCCTTATGTACCAGACAAAAGATATGCTTGGTTCATGTGGTCCAAAGTGACAACATTTAACATGATTTGATGCGCTGTTAGACAACTATTTCTTCTATTCGAGACATAGAAGCAGCGACTAAGTCATGTTCTGAAAATGAATGTCTCAGGATAATAGGCATAGCATCCTACAATTACTCTTGCCTTTCTTCATTCCTCATAAATTTACTTTGGGAGCTTGGTGCTTTGGAAAATACTAATTTCCGAGGGCAGTGAAGGTGCTAGGTGAATCATATGCTTACATCTGGGACTTAATGGTACATTAGTCTGGTTGCACTTCCAGTATAGATTTTACATTCCGTAAATTCTTCTCTTTTCATGTATATTCCTGTATTTTTACCATGAGACGCGTGTTCTCTTGATTTTCTAGGATATGACTAAGTTATACTTTATTTGAAAAGATATAAATGAGCTATAGCCTATGTATATCTTATTTTGTACTCGTAATGGGCCTAATGCTAAGGAAATTAGTCAATGACCGTTAACATACCTCATAAATGATCAGAACATTTTTAAAAGTTCTCTCATCTTGATTTTACAATATGAGTTTAATTCTTGCCTCATTCCTGTGAGATTTTAAAACATAATTATTCAAAATTAATTATGTTTAAAATTGTGTTTCAGTTATTTGGCACGTACTTATCTTTCCTGCATCAAACATAGATATAAATTTAGTCCATTTACACAATTTTCCTGTTTTCCTTTTCTACTACCCATCTTTTATGGATTATGCTTTCTTTCTTAATGCTAACATTTTGTAAGGTTTTGGGTGTTTTTTTTCTTGATACATGTTTGTTTAGGATGTTCGTGAATTTCAATTGTCAGCAACTGATTAAACTATCTTGTAGGTATACCATGGTCCCAGCTTCTTTATACCTTGGTTTTGCTGCCTCCATAATATGGGTTGGGCAGGTATGACTTTCTTTTAGGAGTTGAACTTTGTTTTTGTCTTCAGCAATAACCTTAATCTTGTCATTTGTGGTTAGGGAACATATCTTACTTCCGCAGCACGCAGTCATGCAAATGATCATATCTTAAATGAAGCAGTTATAATTGGTAAATTCAATGGTGTATTCTGGGGAATGTTTGCAAGTCATCAGGTACCTTTTATGAATTTTGCAAGTAAAGCTTCTTAATATATATTTCTATTCACATGATATTTCCATGCACATAACTTTCATCATCCTGCAGTTTGTCGGAAATCTTATCACTCTTGCTTTGATGAGAGATGAAGAGGTAAGCATCTACTGAGATTAAATGCTCAACTGTTCAAGATCTTTTTTGTCTTTCACTAAGATTTGCTAGTTTTCTGATGCTACAGGGAGGAAGCACTAGTGGAACAACTGTACTTTTCTTGGTTTTTGTTTGTACCGTAACCCTTGGTGCCGTTTTGATGTGCTTCTTAAGTAAGAGAGCTGGTAAAGAGGAGGCAAGACAGCAAGACTCCTCTGCTAGTTCCGTTTCTTCTGTGGCAACTTTGCTCAAGTCTATCATTACCCTTTTACAAGACATAAGAATGCTTTTGATCATCCCTCTTATTGCATATTCAGGTTTACAACAGGCATTTGTATGGTAAATGATGCTTCTAATAGTTCATTATAGTAGAGTTTGGAGCTTCTTCTGCTGTATTTTGATTTACAATGTGTTTCAGGGCTGAATTCACAAAGTATATCGTTCAGCCTACGATGGGAGAGAGTGGTGTTGGTGGTGCAATGGCCGTATATGGGGTTTTTGATGCGATTGTAAGTATGCCAAATCAGTAATAGACTAATTCAATCGCTTTTTTTTGTTAAGTAAGGATTTTATTTAAAGAGTACCAACAAGCTACTAATTTTCTCTGGTAACACCAAAGATACGCCCATTATGCTAAAGAAAATTTCCCTGCATTGTCTTGAAAATCTGCAATGCAAGGGAAGATGTTCAATGGTTTCCTATGAATTGCAGAAATAGCATTTGCTGCACAAGGAAAAATCTCTCCTTAATTTGATCTGTGTTTGACAAACATCCCTAGCTGCTAGCCAACCAAAAGAAGCTGCTTTCACAGGTGATTTGGTTTCCCAAATCATCTTCCAGGCCAGTGAGGGACTAAACTGTTGCAACAACATTTTGTAGCAGTTATTAACCGAGAATACCTTATCCTCACTGTTAACCCAAACTAACCTGTCTGCTCTGTCTTGTTCTATTGAACATGTATTCAATTGTTGTAGGTAGTAGTTGGCAAAAACTGTCTATTTCCCAATCATTTAGATTTCTTCTAAAAGTAACACTCCATCCAGTTGCTGAATTAAATTCTACAAGATAACCCTCTTTATTCAAAGCACTGTTGAACAAGACCGGAAACCTGCTTTTGAAGCTCTCATTTCCACACCAAGTGTCCATCCAAAATCTAATCCTCCTACCATTTCCCACCTCTAATCTAGTGACCGGTAGAAATTCATCCCATCAATCACTAATCATCTTCCAGATTTCCCCACAGCTTTTCAATTGTGAAGGATTTTGTTTCCATCCTAACTTTGCACCATATATAGCATCCAAAATTTGCTGCCAAATCTCATTACTTTCCTTACTATATCTCTAAAGCCATTATAAAAGTATTTTATTATGCATTTTCAGATTCCTTACCCGCAGTCCACCATCCTTTTTTTCTTTAATAACCGTTTGCCTCTTAATCAAATGAGTCTTTTTTCAGTTCGAGTTCCCAGCCCATTGGAAGTTTCTCCTTATAGAGTCTAATTTCCTTTCAACAGTTGTAGTCATACTGAATTAAGAGATAGTGTATGTAGGAATCCCATCCAAGGTACTGTTAGTAAGAATCGGCCAGCTCCCAAAAGATAGGTATTGCTTTTCCATGGAGTGAGCTTATTCTTGCACCTATCAACAACCCCCTGCCAAATGCTACTGCCCTTTCTTTTTGCCCCTAAAGGCAGCTCTATAACGAGTCATAGGTTGACTCGTTTTGTAGTTTGACTGTGTTTCTTTGAGCAAACTGCTTTTACTCTTTATGGTACTAGATGGCATGCTATTGACATGTTTACCACCATTGTGGTATGTTCTTCAGTCTTCTACGAGGAAACTAGAGCAGTAAATTTGTCCTTTTCACATTCTCTTTTGTTGTGTTTCTAGTCTATTGTACGCCTTTAATTATAATTTTTTTGTTGCATTTTTATTTATACTAAGGTAGTCGTAGTAATGAATGTACTATGGTCTGAGAGAGGAATTGATAATCTTGAGGGATAGAAGCGTAGTGGCATTGGATTGAGAACTAACCCAAGTAACAGATCATCCATTAAATAGTCATTGCAAACAATCTACTCTAGCTGTATTTTAGGTGCATTTAAGTCATTAAGATACAAAGATCTTGTGTCTGGGAAATATATAACTACTGTATAGTGCTAATTGGTGGCAAATTATGTTGTAATCAAAGTGCAATTTATTATCTATTATGTTTGATAGAATTTTAACTAGAATACTGTTCTTGAGTTACTTTGTATTGAGCGTAAAAACTGATGTGAATGACAGAGAGCTTTTACTTAAGTGCAACTAATATCTTGTTACAATTATTCCCTATATAGTATTAGTTTTCTCAGCGTGACTGAAGGAACTGTGTAAATCAATTATTCACGTGAGCCCAGTGAATATAAAAAGAAGACTCAAAGAGCGTTTGCTCATGTTCGTAAACATTGAAAAATCTTCAAATATTATTATAACAGTTCAATGACAACTTATTTGGACGATTAGTAAGTAACTTTAATATGACTATGATCGCACAACATATCCATTTCTGTTCCTTCCCTTGTGAAAACATCCTACATAACTGTAAACATGTTCTCTCTTAAACTTATGAAGAAATCACATTAGTTTAAACTGTATATACAGAAAATAATAACATGACTAATATAAAGGCACAATACATGTTTTCTATTAAATCGACCTTTGCTAATCGAGAGAAAGTGTTGTTACTCTAGATTGTGGCAGCTCCAGATATATACTTTTCCATTAACACAATTACAGGAAGTTCTGAACTCATACATAATCTTGATACCTGCTTGAATTTTACTGTGTCTGGAATAAAAATTATTCATATTTAGGTATACTGCCCGAGTATGGAGATTTTCCCACGACTGATAAAATTATTTACCTATCAAAAAAAAAGAAGAAATTTAGAACTTAAGACAAAAAATGACCCTAATCCAATGGATTGACATACTACCTCTGCAATGTTTGCTGCGTTGGTTTTGGTTGCTCACTAATTTTATCTAGTTTGTCATAAAACTATACAGTTTTTAGATATTCTATCATAGCTATATTTTGTAATGCTTTCAAATAGGTTTATGCGAATCTTAGACATTACTTATTACAGTAAGCTTTTTCAAATTTACTTCAAAATTTGTAACTCTGCATGCACATTCTCTATAGAACTGTGGGTATGTTAGATTTGATGGTAGTACCCAGGCAGAATTTGAACTTATCTGATATAATGCTGTGATAATTATTCTATTGTATCATTGGGTGGTCATTGTCTCAGTGTTCTCTAGTGGCTGGGCATTTCACCTTTGGTCTCTCATCTATCTCGATAATTGTCTCGGGTGGAGCTTTAGTTCAGGGTGCTGTATTGGTATGGATTCTACTGGCTCACAGGTTTGCTTCATGTAATGTTCCCTTGTTACTTTTTGGAAGAAGTTGACACTGGTACTTGAAATCTTATTGTACTTCCTCTATTGTAGTGTGACTGCTGGAGCTCTCGGCATACTATATCCACTTCTCGTTGCAGCCTTGTGGGGCATAGGTGATGGAGTCTTGAATACCCAGCTAAGTGCATTGCTCGGGATACTCTTCAAGGATGATCTGGTACTAATTTGCCAACTTTTCCCTACATTTGTCTTCTCTGAAAATAGTTCCTGAATATAATACTTAGGGTGGTTGATAAAAGTTGAAAAACCTTTACCATCATAGTACAAAATTGTATGATTCCCTCAAACCGCGTTTTTTAAGTTTTCTGCTGATAAGGATCCATATGAAATTAAAAGTGGTCATGAGAATAATGCGGACGACAAATAAAGATAGCTGTTATAAGTCGCTGTGCTAAGTTACATAGACTAGACTGCCCAGGGGCCAGGGTGAGTTCTTCCATCAAAGAAATTCAAATCTCATAGTCATCACCGAAGAATTCATGCATAACATTGAGTGGCAAAAGGTTGCCGGTGGTGTTTAAGCTTCAATCACCTGAAATGCTAGTCGACATAAAAACTATAGGGAAGGAAGGAGGCCCTTGACATTGTCTTTATGGGGATTCAAAATCTTGTTAACTGATATAGGTCTTGATTTTGGCAGACCAGGAAAAGACGTGATGATCCCTTCTATTTTTCTTTCATTTTAATTATGTAGAAGCTAGTACAAAAATGGCTTAGACAGTGTGGCAAGGCATGTTCTGACTAGGTCAAGTGAAGTAGGTTAGAAAGATAGTGACCCCGACCTCGACCTCGACCCCTTGTTAAATGCAGACGTGTCTGAAGGCTCTACTGCTGAAGCATATTGTTTACTTTATTGTAGATATGATAAAGTACTGGTCAAGTTGTTGCCATGTGGCTAGGAGGTCACTTGTTCAAGCCGTGGAAATAGCCTCTTGCAGAAATGTAGGGTAAGGCTGCATACAATAAACCCTTGTGGTTCGGCCCTTCCCTAGACCCCAGGCATAGTGGGAGCTTTAAGTGCATCGAGTTTTTTCTGTTGATATAATTAAGAAATAATGTTGTGCTCTCACTACTAGCTTAAGCTTTTATAGGACATATTCATACAATTCAACACGATATCAAAGTAGAGAAAGGTATTGGGTTCGAGTCTCACTGCCACTAGTTATAGAAAGCATTTCCATGTACTTGGCCATGAAAAAAGAATTGGGTGAAGACATAATTAAGTAAATACACATTTAGAGAGAGCACACTATGAGTTGAATAAATAATTAAGTAAATCTAAGTGTGATCTCTCTAACAACTTAAGTTTTTAGATGAGATAATCATACGCTTCAATATGTTAAATGGAGGTAAAAAATCATGATCTTACATTTTGGCGTTTAGCAATGATATATGCTTGCATGTAGTTTAATGGAAATCTCCTCAAATAGAGAAACATAATGTGTTCACCATAAATTCTCATTTAAGGTTTACCCAAACAAAATGGTATAAACATCACTGTTGTTCAAGATTCATGTTAATGATGTGCTGAATTCTATCTAGAGGCGTCTTATTCCGTTCTGTTACTTCAAAATATTATGCCAGTCTTTCGTTGGATGATCGTTTTCTTTACACAGAACGTTTAATTATTTGGTGCTTAACAGGAAGGAGCATTTGCCCAACTTAAGCTTTGGCAGAGCTTTGCAATTGCCATAGTCTTTTTCCTCGCCCCCTACATCTCGTTGCAGACAATGCTAGTGATTATGTTCGTTGCCCTTTGCTTCTCCGCTCTTGGTTTTCTTTTCTTAACTCTTAAAGTAGAAAGAGCATTCTCATATCGAGCTGCCTAAGGCGATGCCAACGAGACATTGTCTTGTATCGGCTATGCTATCGTCTAGTTCTGCTGTGTTTATAATACATCTTGTATTTAGATTTGAACTTGCCCCATGCAGTGTTTTCTGTTCATTGAGTTCTTAAGAAATCCATTTCACACTATCTTTCTCTTTTATGTTTTTTCCTTGTTTCAGTTGAATTATACGCCGTCTGGTGCAATTTGTTTATATGAGTTTTGACTTGGCACAGAGTTTAGATAAAAACTTGACATCTAAATGTAGAAATATATAGGAGTGGTATCTATTATTTATCGAATTTTGAATTATGTGTTGCAAATTTCTCAATTATAAACATGACCTTTAACTTGACGTCAACTAACAACTATTCTTTAACTTTGAGTGTGCACAAGTAGGCACTTAAACTTGTATAAAATTGAACAAATAGACACATGACACTTACATGGCAATTTTGTGTCCTATATGGCGTCTTACGTGTATTATGCCATGTAGGACACTTGTGTCTACTTGTTCAATTTTATACAAATTTTAGTGTCTATTTGTACACGCTCAAAGTTGGAGGGCATAGTTGTCCGTTGAAACCAAGTTAAGTGTCATCTTCATAATACCTAAATGTGTCTTATAGACATTTAAAGTTGTATAAAGTTGATCAAGTAGACTCACATATTTTAACGTGATACTCTATGTGATAATTTGCATCCTACGTATATTATGTCATGTAGAATGTATTACTTATTCAATTTTATACGAATTTACGTATCTATTCGTGTATATCCAAGATGCGGCCAAGTTAATTATGCCAAAAAAAGTAACCATCAATTTCCATCCAACCTTTAATCACATTGAGTTAATGGAAGTGGCATTGTTATCATAGTCATTATGATTATCATTATCATCATAATTATTATTGTCACTGTCATTATAATGTTATATCATTATCGTTATTTTCTTTTTCTTTAATAATTTCATTAAATTCTCATTGTTCCTGTGCTATATAATGAGGGGAGAAAAAAGAAATACAAACACCTAAATTTTATGGTCAAAGTGCAATATATAAGTGTCATGTTGAGCACTAATTTTTTTTTAAAAATAATCATATTTATGCTAAAAATTATGAAATAATTATCATATTTTTTCTCACCAAACCCATACCAAATAAAATAAAATAAAATAAAATAATATAGTGCCATGTCCACGTTGTCCACCAAAAATAACAGTTCTTTATAGTTGCTACCATCTCCTTTATTATCTCACCAAACTATCAAAAGATTAACTTCATCTTGTTATATATAGAGTTAGTCAACCAATTATCCATATATTTAATTTAAATACTAAAAATAAATTTTACCCTTATATCAAGCTTGCACTATTTGACTAATTCCTACCATATAGATATTAGATAACTTTGTTTACGAACACTCATTCATACTCATTTTTTTTATCCTCCGAGAAAATGAATTCATTAAGGTAGAATCAATAAGAATTGATCGTTAGTACCACTTTTTATAAATAACCTATTAATAATATAAAAATACTTTTACACGATCAATATATAAGTATAATAAGTTAAACTCTAACAATTTGAAATCTGAGAGTTGCTCAGTTGGTTCGAAACCTCTCTTAGTCCCTTGTCGCGAAGTATCGAATCTCATCCCCCTCTCTCCCTCCCCCCCACCCCCACCCAACACACAAAAAAGGAAGTTATCTAACAACAACTAAACTACTTGAAAGTTGAAACCATGTTGTGCATTATATCATTTCCAAAGTAGTTAAGGGTTAGGTCCATCTTTCCCATAACACCACCAACCAACAAAATATCCTTATTATTATTATTATTATACCAATATTTGATTTGACCAATTAATAAACATGTACTAAAACCTCATTATATTCATTCATCTCTTACCAAAAAAAAAAAAAAAAACTTATTT
>JAJOOH010013372.1:0-44113 GCA_029582605.1 Solanum gracilifrons
ATAGCCGCGCAACGCGCGGGTACGTATACTAGTGAAGAACAATAATAAAGAAGAAGACAATTGAGTTAATATTTATTTTTTCCAAGTTTATTTTAACAGATGACCAATTTTTATTGGTTAGTGCTGTCTAAAAGCTGCACCCACACGCTTAACATAGGTGAAATCACGGACTCAGCCACGTAGGCCGAAAAGTGGTAAACAATTAACTAAAAAATAAGTTCAGGGGGGTAATAGGACCTTAGTAAAGGTTAGGTGTGTCTCAGGGATTTTGGGCATAGGCTGGGGGGGTACTTATGCATTTTCCCTTAATAAAACGTTATTCTTGAAAATTCATTTCCTAATTTATTTCCCTTAAGTAATATAAAAATGGTTTCCCTTTAGTTAGACAATTTTCAAAGTTAGTCAAATTTTAGTCAAGTCATAGGTCAACCACAAGTTAGTAGACACTTCAAGGGCCTAACACATTCTTGAAGTGTAAATTGAACCCTGAACCCCCTTTGGTATTTTCAATGACTTTTCTCTGTTGAAGTATTTTTAAAATTAAAAGTTTTCTTGATTTTTCTTAAACCATTAAGTGGCGACTCTTGAAAACAATGCTTATGTGTGACTTGCTTGTTAATTGTGATTGATACACTTGTTGCATGTGATTGATCTACTTTATATTGGTATTGGCTTACTTGATTCGTTTGGTAGTTGAATTGTGATTATTGTGCCTTGTGAGCTGTGCATTATAGAATTATTAGGTTGGGCTGATTTCTGTGCATGTTGTAGTTTGAGGAGGTTTAGTTGGGATGTAAGGGGTATTCAATTTTTAGCTAGATGCTTTGTTTATTAGGTTGCTTGCTGGGTACTGTGTTATTCGTACTCACCCCTTGCTTCTACACATGTGTAGGTTCCGAGCCTAGACCCATGTGATGTCGTTCTTGAGTCTTGTCAAGGATTTCGAAAGGTAGCTGCTTGTCACTTCGGCAATCCCTCTTTTTCCTTTCTGTTATACTTCGTTCTATATGAGAAAAAATATCTGAGACTTGCAATTATTTCAATTATGCACTTTATGTATTTAGTGGCTTGTACACGCGACAACCAGATTTTGAGGGGTTTTAATGGAATAAGCAAGTTTTTCCACTTTATCTTATTCTTATATTTCTATATTTCTTTCATTTTCGTTGGTTGAGGTTGACTTGTCTTGATGGGAATAGACAAGTGCCATCACGTCCATTTTTGGGTCGTGACAAGTGGTATTAGAGACAAGGTTCATAGATCTCACGTGAGTACAAGACAAGTCTAAGTAGAGTCTTGAGAATCAGTACAGAGACGTCTGTACTTCTTATTGAGAGGCTATGAAGATTGTTAGTATAATTCCTTTTGTTCATCTTTTATGATTGTGTGTGGTTACCTTTGCTAATGCTCCGTTGCCTAGTGTTTTTTGGCAGATGCCAAGGACCAGAGCTTTTGTTTCCCATGGTAAAGGGGAGGCAACCCTCAAGATTATTGTTGAGACCCTTACTAGGGGTAGAGGTAGTCCCCGAGCTAGAGGTCATGCTCATGGAATAGCACAGGCTAAAGTCCGTGCTCGTGGAGCGACACTAGCCAAAGGTCAAGCTGGAGAGGCTTCTCCTGAGCAACATGTTGAGATTGCTGAGGACCAGGTTCCTCCCGAGTTTGGAGCTCTTTTATTTTAGGAGACTTTGTTGAGGATGCTAGGTTTATTAGAGAACCTTTCTTAGGGTAGTGCGACAAGTATGCCACAAGGTGCTCAAATGAGGGTAGTGGCGCAGACCCTAGGTCAGCCGCAGACTTAAGGTTTTCATGATTAGGTGGGTTATCCATCAATGGTTCCTACATTGTCTATTGGTGTACAAATTTTTCCCAAGGTTATCTTGATAGCGACTGATCAACATTGTTAGGAGAGGTTTCACAAGATGAAACAACCCCACTTTAAGGGTGGTAAGAGTGAGGATGCTCATAAGTTCTTGACTTTGTGCCATAAGATGTTTGAGGCAATGGGGATGGTGGATGATCTGGTGTCTGGTTTGTTCCACTTTAACTTCGTGGTCGCGCCAGAGAGTGCTGGAGTACTTTTGTGAGGTCTAGACCGATTGGATCTCCCCCAGTAGAGTGGAATGTATCTGTAGTGCTTTCCAAGACTGCTTCATTCCTTGGAGCATGAGGGAGGAGAGTCGATTGAGGTTTGAGAGCTTGACTTAGGGTAGTTTATCTGTGATTGAGTATGAGGCCCATTTCTGTGAACTTTCTAGGCATGGTACGACTATTATTCTGGATGAGGCAAAGAGAGTCCACAGGTTTGTGAGAGGGTTGACTTTCTCCGTCAGATCGTATATGTTCAGGGCATCCAGAGAGAGGGCTTCCTTCCAGTCCATTGTGAGCACCGCCAAGGAGGCAGAGTTGATAGTTTTAGAGGGGTTTAGAGAGCCCAAAAAGGCCTGATCATCTGGTTAGTTTTTTGGTGCCTCATCTGGAGGCAGAGGTTCGCATAGAGGTAGTAGTTCCTTTTAGCATTGTGGGCCGGTACATGCTTCTATGCCAGCAGTTGAGAGTGGGTAGTCAGCCCGAGGTTCTTATGGTTCTTGCTGAGTTGGCCATGGTAGTTCGTCTAGTTCACAGTACCAGTTATCTGTGCCGAGATCTTGTTACACTTATAGGGATCAAGGTCATTTCATGCGACAGTGCCCTCTACAGACTCATTCAGGACCCCAACGTTCTTATTCAGCTGCTTGAGCTAGAGATTCAGTGCCTCCAACCAGGGGTCGAGGCAGAGGTCAGACCGGTAGAGGTGGCAGGACTACTGATAGGGCTACTCCAACTCCACAGGATGGAGGTAGAGGTTCAACTCAGAATGCAGGTGGTTGTGAGAACCAGTGTTATGCTTTTTCAGGACTTTTGATGTTGTGATCACATGTATCATCCTGGTTCACCATCGACCTACGTCTATATTATTGGATCCAGAGTCTACTTTATCGTATGTGTCTAATTATTTTGCTATTGGATTTGATATGATGTCTGATTGCATATATGTTCCTGTTCATGTTTCTATAATAATGAGTGAATCCTTAGCGTAGATTGAGTGTATCGATCCTCCCTTGTTTCATTGACCGGATATGATACTTGGGTAGACTTGATCATTCTACGGATGGTATACTTTGATATTATCTTGGGTATGAATTGACTTTCCCCGCATCATGCTATTCTTGATTGTTATGCTATGATTGTGACCTTAGCGATGCCGGATGTCCTGAGAGTTGAGTGGATGGGTGCTAGTGGTTCTTACCCTAGCAAAGTTATCTCTTTCATTCAGTCTCAGAGATTTGTTGATAGGAGTATTTGTCCTATTTGGTCTTCATACGAGATACTGGTGTTGAACTACCTCCAATGGATTCTGTGTCCGTGGTTTGAGAGTTTTCAGATCTATTTTCTACTGGTCTTACATGTGTTCCTTCAGATAAGGATATTGACTTTGCTATTGACTTGGAGCTGGGCACCAAGCCTGTCTCTATTGCTCCTTATCGTATGGTTTCAGTTGAGTTGAAAGAATTGAAGGACCAGTTACAAGATTTATTGAGTAAGGGGTTTATTCACCCTAATGTTTCTCCATGGGATGCTCCTTCGCTGTTTGTGAGAAAGAATGATGGATCCATGAAGATGTGTATTGATTATCAATAGTTGAACAAAGTTACCGTGAATAACAAGTATCCTCTTTCTTGTATTGATGACAAAGTGCATCCCTATTTTCTAAGATTGATTTGAGGTCTGTTACCACTAGCTGAATATCCCTAAGACAACATTCAAGATTCGTTATGGGCACTATGAGTTCCTTGTGATGTTTTTCGGTTTGACTAACACCCCTACAATGTCCATGGAGTTGATGCCTTATTTGGATTTATTTAAGATAATCTTCATTGACGATATCTTGGTGTATTCCAAGAATGAGGAGGATCACGATCGGCGTTTGAGGATTGCACTCCAGAGATTGAAGGAAGAGAAGTTTTATGCCAAGTTCTCAAAGTGTGATTTTGGCTTGATTCTGTGGCATTTTTGGGACACGTGGTGTCCAAGAAGGGTATTCAGGTATATCCAGCTAAGATTGAGGCAGTGAAGGATTGTACAAAATCTCCATTAGTTACTGAAATCTGGAGTTTTGTAGGACTTGCGGGTTATTACCAATGATTTGTTTAGAGCTTCTCCACCATTACATCTTTTTTGACCAGATTAACTCAATAGAGGGTGTGAGCTCCCAGTGGTCTGAAGAGTGTGAAGAGAGCTTTCAAAAGCTTAGGACCTTTTTGACTTCGACTCATGTTTTGTCTTTACCCGAGGAGGGTGTAGACTTCACTATGTATTGTGATGCTTTTGAAGTCGAATTAGGTGGTGTTCTAATGCAGAAATGCAAGGTGATTGCCTATGCCTCTAGATAGTCGAAGACCCATGAGAGGAACTAACCTTTCCCATGATTTAGAGTTGGATGCTGTAATGTTCATACTTAAGCTATGACAACATTATCTGTATGGGGTACATTGTGAGGTCTTCACAGATCATCAAAGTCTTCAATATATCTTCAGTCAAAAGGATTTAAACTTAAGGCAGTGCAGATGGCTTGAGAAATTGAAGGACTATGACATCACCATCTTGTATAATCTAGGGATGGCCAATGTTGTGTCTGATGGTTTAAGTAGGAAGACTTCTAGCATGGGAAGTCTTGTTGTTTTTAGTGTGGAGCAGAGGCCACTGGCTAGAGATCTTCAAACGTTAGCCAATAGTGTCGTCGGCTACAAATTGCTGAGGAGATGGGTGGTTTAATTGCTTTTATTGAGGGTCATTTTTTCTTAGTTGAGCAGATTCGTGAGCACCAGTATGACGATGAGAAATTATGTCTCATTTGAGACAAGGTGATGAGAAGGGAAGCCAAGGAGGATGTCCTTGATTCTGATGGTATCTTGAGGATTGGGGGAAGGATTTGTGTCCCTAAGGTGGGTGAGTTGATTTGAGTGATTCTTGATGAGGACCATTGTTCCCAATATTCCTTCCATCCGGGAGCGGCAAAGATGTATCATGACTTGATCCAGCACTACTGGTGGTGTGGGATGAAGATGAATATCGAAGATTTTGTTTCGAGATGTTTGATTTGCCAATAGTTGAAGTGTGAGCACCAGCGGACTGAAGGTATGTCTCAGAGGATGCCTAGTCCTACTTGGAAATGGGAATCGATCACTATGGACTTTTTTGTGGGAGTACCTACCACTGTGGGTGGTTATGACTCTATTTGGGTGGTTGTTGGTAGGTTGACCAAGTACGCCCATTTCATCCAGTTTGGGTGAAGTATATAGTGGAGAAATTTGTCAAGCTTTATATTAGTCAGATTTTGTGACTGCATGGGTTCCTAATTTTTATTGTCTGTGATTGTGGTTCCTTGTTTACTTCATATTTCTAGAAGGCATTGCAGCATGGTTTGGGTACTCGGTTAGATATGCATGCCACCTTTCATCCTCAGGCAGATGGTCAGTCCGAGTGGACTATCTAGGTATTGGAAAACATGCTCTGAGCTTCTATGATCAATTTTGATGCTAGATAGGATCGACATTTGCCTTTAACAGAATTTACGTACAACAATAGTTATCATTCTTATATTCAGATGTCCCTTTTGAAGGTGTTGTATGGAAAATGGAGTAGATCCCCGATCGGATGGTTTGATTCGTCTGAGATGGACTCATTAGATACATACTTACTTAGAGATGCTATGAAGTAGGTACGTATGATCCAGGGTAGACTATTGACAAACCAGAGTAGACAGAAGAGTTATACGGATCAAAGAGTTTGAGCCCTAGTATTGATGAAGGGTGATAATATTTGCCTTTGAGTGTCACCCATGAAAGATGTGATGAGGTTCGGGAGGAAGGTCAAGCTTAGCCCTAGATTCATTGGACCCTTTGAGATATCAAGTCGTATGGGAGAGGTGGCCTATAAGTTTGTCTTGCCCCCTAGTTTGTCAGTTGTGCATTCCGTATTTCATATTTTCATGCTTCGAAAGTACACGTCGGACAAGTCCTATGTACTTTATCTTGATTAAGATGAGTAGGGTCTAGACTTATCTATTGAGGAGGAGCCTATAGCCATCTAAGGAAAGTTCGAAAGCTTAGGACCAAAGAGATTGCTTTAGTAAAGGTGCAGTGGAAGCACCAATTAGTTAGTGAGACAATGTGGGAGACGGAGTCAGATGTAAGTGCCATATATCATTAACTTTTCAAAGTTTCAAGTACTTTATTTTTCTTTATGTTTGAGGACGAACATGATTTTTAGTGGTGGATAATGTAATGACTCGGTTGGTCATTTTTGGAAAGTTTCATGAATTTACTATTTTCCCCTTCGTGATCAACCCCAAGATTTTTAGGTTTGAGTTTGAAAAGTTTGTTTTGAATTTTGAGTTAAAAGTTAAGAATTTGGCAAGTTTTGAGTTTGAAGGTTAATATTGTTAAGAAAGTGGTTTTTGTGGTCTTTGGGAGTTTTGAGTTTAATAATTGAATTCCATCGATTCCATCTATCTTAGAATGTGGAATCTAGTCTGTGAGAGATCGGTTTCATTTTTGGTGTCTTTTTGGTGATTTGAGGTGCTAAGTTGTGAAATTATTTAAATTTAGCCTTTGCCAGAGAATGCGATTGCATTATAAGGTCTCAATTGAACAGATCGAGCAAGCTCGAATTGACGTAACATGAAACCTATTAGGCCAAAAGCTCCATGGAGAGCAACAAAAGTCCACAGACCCCCCAATTGACACCAACGAGTAAAATCTCCTTGTGCTTCAGGACAGGGTTCGGATGCTCGGATCGGAATTTCGAGAGTGTAAGGGATGATTTTAGGCCTAGGTGCTGTCTTGATTGATTTTGAGAGGTCCGAGCTTGTTTTAGAATTTTTAGGCATTGTGTTAGTTTCTTATGGTTATCATGGATGTCGGGTCAAAGAGACCTCAGATTCGTATTTTGACGGATCCATTGAATCCAAAACGTCATGTATAATTGATTTGCAAATGTTGTTTGTGCGCATGGGGTTTTGAACGAATCCTAAGGGTCTTTTTGATATCTTGGGAGTTGGCTGAGTTTGCTAGTGTCTCTAGGTTTGAGTTTTGCGAAGGCTAGTCGGTTAAGCGACCTTTGCAGAAGTGAGAGCCTCTTCACTGAAGCGAGCTTTGTGAAAGTTAAGGGAGCTTTGCTTTTGCAAGAGGCGCCCCTTTTGCATAGTTTGCTTTTGCGAACACGAAGTGGCTTTTATGACACCAGGGAAGGTTTTGGCCAACAAATTTTGGGGTTTAAGCCCCGTTTTCCATTTTTGAGCTTGGGGAACCCTTGGTGGACATTTTCGAAAGGATTTCTTGTGCTAAATCATTTGGGCGCTTTCATGATCCTAAAGCTTCATTTTTCCTTAGGTTATTTATGAATTCTAACATAAAAATTTGGGATTTTGATTGGTAAATGACTAGATTTTTCAAGAACTCAAATTCTTAATTAAAAATGGAGATTGTGAATTGATTTGAGTCTTTTTTCGAAATGATTTTCCCCAATGAGTTCTTAATGCCCTGATTAATGTTTTGAAGTATTAAATTTTGAATTCAAACATTATTTTTAGAATTGGGTTTTGAGTTGATTGACCTATTTTTTTCAAAGTAAATGATATGTGTATTGTTATTTCTGGAGATTTATTGTGAATACTTGATTATAATAGATTGTGTAGCTTCAGAAGTGATTCGTAAGGGGAAGACTCAACTCTTGGAGTGATTAGTTGTTTGATTCAAGGTAAGTGATCTCCTAAATCTTGTATTCTAGTAGAATTCATGTATTCCCTTCGCTATTTGTGTGTTGGGAGTAATGGGGATGAGGTGAAGGGTTAATTGCCCACTTAATAAATATTAATGAGGGGTTAAAATTGAAAAGACTATGTGATGAACTTGATGATGTGAATTTCCTTGTTGTTAACGTTATTGATTGATTGATGAAATGTGTGATAGCATGAATGTGGACTTTAATTGCATGAGTTATTATTATCTCTACCATGAGGTGTGATATTGCTTGTGTGCACTAATTAATGTAGAACACCATGATGAGACTTGTGATGGTTATGATGTCGAGGTCTTTTCTGTCAAGTGGTTACAATGCCGAGGTCTTTTTCGGTAAGTAGTTACGATGCCGAGGTCTTTTTTAGTAAGTAGTTATGATGCCGAGGTATTTTCCAGCAAGTGTTTATTATGTTGAGGTCATTGTCGACGAGTGCTATAAAGAAGATGGGAAATGGTTCCATCTAGTGATTTTATATAAAGCCGATAGGAAATACATCTGGCTAGGGAAATGATATAAAGCTGATGAGAAATAGTTCCAACTAGTGATATTATGCCGATGGGAAATGGTTCCAGCAAGGGATACGATTATTGTGACTTGATCAATTTGATGCTTATACGTGACTTGCTTGTTAATTGTGATTGATACACTTATTGTGTGTGATTGATATACTTGACATTGAAATTGACTTACTTGATTCGTTTGGTTGTTGAATTGTGACTATTGAACTGTGATTATTGAGCCTTTTGAGTTGTGCAGGTTGTAGCTTAAGGAGGTTCGGTTGGGATGTAAGGGGTATTCAATTTCTAGCTAGATGTCTTGTTTATTAGGTTGCTTGTTGGGTACTGTATTGTTGGTACTTACCCCTTTGCTTCTTCTCCTCCTCCTCCTCCTTCTCCTCGTCCTCCTCCTTCTCCTCGTCCTCCTCCTTCTCCTCATCCTCCTCCTCCTCCTTCTTCTTATTTCGAGGTTTGTCAAGGATTTTGAGAGGTTGATGCTTGTCACTTTGACATACCCTCTTTTTCCTTTTCTTTATACTTTGTTCTATTTGAGAAACAAAGGTCGAGACTTGTAAATATTTCAATTTCACACTTTATGTATTTAGTGGCTTGTACACGTGACAACCATATTTCGGGGGTTTTAATAGAATGAGCAAGTTTTTCCGCTTTATCTTGTTCTTGCTTTATATTTCTACATTTTTTTTCATTTTCATTGGGTTGAGGATGACTTGTATTGGTGAAAATAGAAAATTGACATCACGTCCAATTTGGGCCGTGACAGTTAATATGAAGGATGATGGTGAGTATTTATAATTTTAAAACTTTATTGACAAGCTTCAAAAAGTTTGAGAATAGCAAATGGGTCTTGTGAATTTGTAAAATTAAATAAAAATTGTGATTGGTGTTCATAAGGTTTGTGTTGGAGAACTTGTAGTTGAATTTAGGCATAATACATAAATGTGTCCCTTAACTTGATCTCATTTCACATTTATGTCCTTCAACTTTAGGTGTGCACAAGTAGGCACTTGAACTTGTATAAAGTTGATAGGTAGTACATGGGTCCTACATGACATAATACATGTAGAACACCACATAGGACACAAATTGCCATGTAGGATTCAACGTAGGACGCGCGTGTTTATTTGTTAAACTTTATGCAAGTTTAAGTGTCTACTTGTGCAGACTCAAAGTTGAAGTACATAAATGTGAGCTGAGGTCAAGTTAAAGGGCATATTTATGTATTATGACTTGAATTTACAAGTTAAATGAGGAAGAATTTCATATATTTGGTATGAATATGGTGCTCAATTTGTAACCAAATATGAAGAACATGACTATTTGAAAATTTCTAGAAATTTCAAAATTAGTCTATTTGATTTTATTTCTTTTAACACTTAATGTCTTACATGTCATTCAAAAATGACGAGAATTTCACGTGTAATCGAGTCTATTACATGCGTAGTGACCGCATGAGAAAATGGTTTAAAATGTTGTATTCTAACAAGTTAATGATTCAGTTGGCAAAGTGATGAGTATGACGGTTCAACTGACAAACAACACCAAGTACCGAGGTTTCCTAGGTCATTCCGCCAAAAGAAAACAAGAGTTTCCTCTTTTCCCTTTCCAAAATGTTGCCTTTTCCGTGCTTTTGGAGCCCAATATCTTTGCTTTGATATCCTTCATGACCTTACTTTGAAGATCCCTAGTTGGTTCTAATATGGATGAAGTTGCTTATGTCCTTCATTAGTTCATTATCTTTGTTCCATTGTGAATGGTTAATAATGTCAATACTCTCAGATTTTTCAAATTTGCTCTAATTTGTTTTTTTTATTAAGCGTCTTGATCTTCTCCATCCATGAACTGTTTTTTTCAGATTTCCTTTTCTTATTTGTCAACTTCAACTTGCTGTTGAATGCCTTTTAGTTGTGACTCGTTTTTCATTTCCTTTGTAACTTGAGTCTTGTAATACTGCATGTTGAAGAGTCTGTGATTCTTTCGCTTGAGTTTTATAATCGTCGGATTTGTGTATATTCGAAATGATTGAATGATAAATTCTCCCTTATAGCATCATTGAATGATAAATTCTCCCTTATAGCATCAGTATTTGCTGTGTTTAATCTCCTTTGTTTTGATTCTCAAATTTTTCATATGTTGTTTGTCTAGAATTAGTATTTGTTTTGCTTGTGTTGGAAGCTCTGTGAAAGTTTTGAAGTTTAGTATGTTAGTATTTGTGCTTGGCAAAACTTCACATAATTTTGCCATCTTTTTGATATCATCCACTAAAACCACTATTTTTCATGGAGTGCTCCACTGTCTAGATAAGATTTTGACCAGTGCTAGTGAGTTAGTTTCAAGGGGCATCCTAGAAATTCCCATTGATACGTTGTGATAAATTGTTTCCCTAATAGCAATTGTTTCTACCTCCATATTTATTGTAGTATGAATTTCTTATCCTTGTGTACAAATTAGGTCCCTTCTATGATTTCTCAGACAAAAATCATAGGATCTCTTGCCCTGGCTTCTCTTTTAAATATTTTAAGTTGTTACTTATTGTTATTTATAATATGTTTTATGTAAAATTTGAATAATATATGTTACTCATTCTTTTGCAATTTATGTGGCAGTAGTAGAATTTCGAGAGTCAGCTTAATTTTCTATAGGTTTTTAAAATTTTTAAGTTGTTCATTATTATGAGTTATAGTGCTTTTTACAGCATTTTAAATAATATATTTAACTTCTTTTGTCCTAATTTATCTGTTACCAATAGAATATTGAGAGTCAATCAATTTTCTATATGTTTTAAAAATATTTTAAGTTGCTAATTATTGTAATTTATAGGACATTTTATGTGATTTGAAATATATAAAAAAAATTTTAAAAAAACACAAACAAATTAAAATGGAGAAAATAATTATTTCATTCGAAATTACTAAAATAGACACTGGACAACAAGGTGGCAGGACAACTGCCAGCTGCTTCCAGGCGGCTTTTATGTATTAATATTTTATGTTCTTAATTATTGTAATTTATAGTAATTTTTACGTAATTTTTAAATATAACAATTTTTTAAAAAACAAATAGACAAACAGATAAAAAAAGAAAGTTACATTATCCAAAATCACTAAAATAGCCCCTGTACAGCAAGTTGGCAGGATAACCAGGTGCTTCCGGAGGGTTTCTATACATATATTAAAGGGAAAATTAAGCAAATATCCTATAAAAGCAAAATAATTAAAACGTATATCCCTTTTTTATATTCATTACCCCATTAAATAATTAAATTATATACCCCTAGCTAATTTCATTTAAATGATACTATGTCACGACTCAAAACGAGTCATGAGTGGCACCCACACTTACCCTCCTAGGTGGGCGAACCAACGAATTCAACCACAACTTATACTCTCTCCGTCTCATTTTATGTGACACTTTTTAGATTTCGAGATTCAAACAAATCTAACTTTGACCGTAAATTTTTCATAGATTTTTTAAACATTTTGAATTATCAATTATTGTGACGTATAGTACTCTTTACGTAGTTTACAAATATATAAATTTTATTTCAATAAAATTGAAGATTTCATGCATGCGCAAATTCCTAGTCAGACTTAAATTGTTTGACTCTCGAAAAATAAAAAGTTTCACATAAATTGGGACGGAGGGAGTATTAATTATTAATGTAAGAAACACAAATCCACTAAAGTCTATTAAATATCGTTTCTCAAAATCTGAAAGTCATCACATCAAAGACATCTAAATCCCAAAGTCTAAGTCATATAGTAGCAAAGACACTAAAATAAATAAATAAATAAAATAGTTTGTGTAAGAAAACTAAGGACATCGTGCCATGTCCGATAAAATCCAACACGAGCTAGAAGGAATAGTTCACCCTGAAATCTGGTGTGCTGGAGACTAGCTAGAGCTGAGGGCGAGCCGAAGTCGCTAGTACACTCACTGCACTCCACAAAAAAAAAGAAGAAATATACAAGTAGGAATCAATACAAGGCGACATGTACGGAGTAGATATCATCGGCCGACTCAAAATAGAAACTAATATGCATAAAGTAATAATATGATATCAACTATAACACTTAGAAGGTGGCAAACAACAAACAACATGAACAAGTGACAACAACACCAAAGCAACTACGTAATCAGTCAACAATATTAAGAACACTCACGAGGACTTAGGCCTCCACACCACACTCTTTTGGGGAATAAGTTCTTTGAGATGGAGTACATTAAGTTAATTTAATATATTTTCCTTTATAGTTACCGTATCGGAACCAATGGCGAAACTAGAGTTTTTACTTAAGGGGTTCAAAATATAAATAAGTAAACATACGAACTAGTCGAAGGGGTTCAACATCTATTATATATACACAAAAAATAATTTTAATCATGTATAAATAGTGTAATTTTCGATCTAAGGGGGTTCGGATGACCCCCCTAGGCCTAAGCTAGCTCCGCCCCTGATCGGAACGTGACACCGGATCCAATAATATCGTGTCAGAACGTGACAAGCGATCTAATAATATCGTGTCGGAACGTGACACCTGATCAAAATACATCGTGTCGGAACATAACACCTGATCCCAATATACCATGCCGGCTTGTGTCACCCGATCCAACAACATAGTTAATTCATCATTATTTTCAACACTTTCCACTTCATTAACAATATTCTATCAAGCCTTATTTATTCAAAGCATCACTTTAATAGAACAAGTTCAAGATTATGAATTTCGTGGTCTTGGGATTACAAACCAATAACAACAACACATTATTATCCAAACCACAACAACCAAGTACATATAAAATATCACAATATCACTTAATGACTATCAATCACTATTAAGAGTCTATCTATCACATAGAATAAACCATAACCTACCTCCACGAAAGAGTCTAAGTCAATCAAGATAATTCTCCAAATGCTTTTCATCTCCTCAATGCCTCATAACATTTCCAATCTATCAAGTATACAATATTCATAAGCAAGCAAGTCTGTAGACACCCATATTATTATATATCTAGCCTAGACTAAAAAACTCACTCAAATCTATAATCAAATTCTAAATTTTGATACCAACTAATATATCAAGCTTTACTCGTGATCTCAGTTAATAGGTCAAATCCTATATTTCTTAAATTCACGTCTAGGGTTAAGTCATAATTCCTCCAAATAATATAACCCTAATTGTATTCATCTAATACAATACACAAAATATTCGATTATCTATCTCAATATATCAAAACTTGAATTATAATATAATATCATAACAAAAATTCCAGCATCGAAACCATATTTAAAAAAAATTAATGTCAATCTGTGAGTAAATAAAATTACAAAACCTAAGACCATCCTACATTCCTATACATTGTTGTCCAATCACTTGCTCATCATCACCTTATTATTGGTCATAATTATTATTGATTTCCCACCTCAATTCTTCTCCACATAATCAATTTCTTATTAAGTATATTACTGCACTTCATATCAGTCGTATAACAATATAAAATTTATTAGTGTTCATGATTTAATATATGGAATCTTCTAAAACAATGCTATGAAGGAATTGTACCTAGAGTTCTAAAGATACTCACAGTTGCTCTTCGTTCGTGACTCTGCCGCATCAAGCCTTGCGATAAGACAACAAAAAATGCTAACCCTATCTTATTTTAATTTATTTTATATATATGATCAAGTTATATATGATATTAAACAAACTTAACACTTAGCCAATTTATAATCAACTAAAAATTAATTATTTAATAAATATCCACCAACTAAATAACTATAGTTAAATGAATGGTTCAAATTGCCATTTAGAATCTATCGGAAGAGTCTTTTTTTTAAATAAGAAGCTCTACTACTTAAAATGTACTAATGGGTTGTATATCATATATAAATTTACCCATCGTTCGTCCTCGAACGATCAAATGGAAGGCGAAGGTAGGAAAGGGTACCCTACTCAACCAAAGGATGTGGATATCTTCTGTGCATATCTTCCTCAGTCTCCCATGTAGACTCTTCAACTGGACAATTTCGGCTCTTTACAAATGCAATCTCCTTTGACCTGAACTTGCGAGTCTCTCTATCTAGAATAGCTCTAGGTTCCTCCTATACGACAAATTCTCATCAAGTAGGAACGAATCCCAATGAATAATGTAGTTTTCCTCACTATGGTATTTCTTCAACATAGACACATAAAACATCTGGTACACTCCTGATAACCCTAGAGGCAAATCCAATTCATAGGTCACCTCTCTCACAAGCTTAAAAACTTCAAACGACCCAATATACCTCAGATTAAGCTTACCTCGCCTACCAAACCACATCACACCTTTCATGGGTGAAACCTTATCAACACTTGCTCTCCCTCCATAAACTCCAAGTCACTAACCTTCGAGCCTGCATATTTCTTCTGCCATCTTTCAGCTGCTAGAAGCTTCTCCTGGATGAATTTCACCTTCTCTAATGATTTCCTCAAAGTATCAGTACACTAGGTCTTACCTCAAATGCATCAAACCAACCAACTGGAGATATACACACCCTCCCATACAATTTCTCAAATGGGGCCATCTCAATACTGAATGATAATTATTGTTGTATGTAAACTCAACTAACAACAAAAATTATTCCCAATAACCACCAAAGTTAATCGTACACACGTCCACCACATGTTCTCAAGGACCTTGACACAACCATCAGGATGAATCTTTTCTCACATAACCATGATAAATCTTAAATCAATATTGGCTACAACCAGAAGTGAATTTGAACCAACCACCACACACTCATAATGCACAAACCATCATAGGTTTTTATCAAGATTTCCTTCTTACAACATAATCTTTCCACGACTTAAGTTATAGTATTTTTTTTATAGACATCAGGTACTCATCAAGGGAGAAC
Source organism: Solanum gracilifrons (assembly GCA_029582605.1). NCBI lineage: Eukaryota > Viridiplantae > Streptophyta > Magnoliopsida > Solanales > Solanaceae > Solanum > Solanum gracilifrons. Next base: position 15,259 of record JAJOOH010013372.1, read on the forward strand.
CAAACTTATCTAAATTAAAAATAAAAGATCAAGTAACCACCCATCGAGCGATACATCCAAGCATACAAAACCTCTAATAACACTGTCAAAATGTTAGATTCGTAGCTGTGATTGTAGACAACCCTTAAGAATGATAGAACTAGACCCAATGGTCCCCACATTCAACCACAGATAATCAGAACATGACCTTGACGACTAGATGAATATTAAGTCTGTCGGACAACTATAAATACACATGATAACTCTTCTATAAATTATCATAAGCAAGGTTGTACATGTAGAACCATTGGAATACTTCAACAACTCCCAGACAACACCAACAATGTAATCTAAGATAGTTAAGTCTACCCAAATATCCTACCCAACCGAGAGGACATTGTAGGATCGATACAGGCTTAATCCTGTTTCGGTTCCCAAGCCTTATACCTTTCTTCTGCAATGATTCCATTCTGGGATTCCGCACTTCGAAAAGTCTTTCCCTCTTTTTCTTTCCGGTCCAATATTTGTTCTTGGAGATCTTCGGGGTCTGCTCTTTTTTTTTGGGAGAGTATGCCAGGCATTCAAGTTTATCTTATAGTTTATGTTGATGATCTCATTGTTTCCGCAAGCGCATCCTTCATTTCCAAGCTTGAAAGGTTGGTTTATCAGTTTGAACATCGCTGCTGTGGGATCTAGCACGATCCACCCATAAAAGTGAAAACATATGTGGGCATAACTAGTGAATCATACTCAAAACCATGTACCAAACGAAATAGGTGGTCACATAAGATTGTACAGAATCAAGATTGAATGACACTAAATGCTTCTTCTAAAGAGCCCATATCAAACATTTTCATTCAGTTGGCTATGTTTCCTTGATTTTTAGCTACCCAGAATCCACCGGTCTGGTCTCCATTACAATCGTACCTATACTCAATTTATCAGATTCCACATACTCTTCACATTATTCCATTGAAGCCCACACTCTCAATACTAAAAACTATCATAACCACTCTGGCCATTTACCTTACTCTCAAACTGTCTTTAGTATCAAAGTCTTCTTAGTAAGCACATTGTTGCCTCCAATTTTCAAACTATAGCTCCATTTCTTTTTATGTAAGCATTTCATGACAGATACGGGTCCTACCCAAGTCTAGTAGCACTAATTCCCAATCTGATAGTACTTTACCATTGAGATAAAGCTGTTGAAGCACACTCAATGTCAACTCCACGCAATATTTCACATATAAAGTTTAAACTATCATTCAAACAAATCATATATCTCATGTCAAAACTTAGAGATACTTTTTTGGTCACCCCAATAATTTTATATATTAGGAGTACATAACCTCTATTTGACATCAAATGTATATTTAACGCATCACAACTGTCTGTGTAGTTTCATCAATATAGTAGTTTCAATCCCCAAAAGAATATCCTCAATAAATATATAGAACTGTAGGTCCATACCGTACCGCCCCCATAAGTCATCTACCATAGTTCAACAATTCAAACCAACATAAAATGAAGAATATTCAACACATCACTGTTTGTCACTAAAACTAAATTCAAATCTTCCTAAAAAATTGTTGACAAACCCCTAGTAACTAGTAAGTCTATGCTGAACTAGTTCACATCACATAGTCATATCTGAACTCAAAGGTGGAAATTCATACAACGTTCAATTCTAAACCAAGGGTCTATACGAGAGGGTTTATTCATTTACCTTTCTTAAAATCTTTCCATGACACGAATTTCAAATACCTTGAACTCTTCAATAAATCAGATTTTCGTTCCTTTCACTGACTCGCTTACCAATCTTATCCCTTGACCAACAATCTATGGTATTTTACCTTATACTCTAAACTAACACTTTTATGTGGAACCCTTCTTTAGGTCCTTTAACAATCAAAAGTAACAAACTTTACAATCAAAACCATGCATAAGTCCTTCCAAATGCTCAATACCCGATGCAATCAATTATTTATTACCTTAAATTTATACCTTGATAAATACACCACCACAAATGTAGACTTACAATGAAAAACTTGAATTGTGAATCCAATTGTGTAACCCAATCCACTTATCTATTAACATTAGATCATAACTTGAAGATTTTTATGAATCGATGTATCTTAGCTTATCATTGATCGCCTCTCTATCAAACTTACCATATCCTTCGCTAAAAAATCAACCATATTCATTACCAAACTCAAAATCACAAAAGAACTTATCATCACACTCAAGCAGAATGTCTTTACACTCCTTTCTCAAGTTTAATCCAATAGTTTTTAACCAATATGATAAACACGTGATACTATAACCATAACCAGAGAAAAATGGATGAAACCACGCGTCTCTGAATCCAATTCTCAACACTCTGAAGATACCTCTTTAACGCTTGCAATCAAAGAAATTATTCTTGCTCTCACCTCCTTCCGAAGGCTACACTATATCCCAATTTTTTTCATTATGACTCTAGATTCTTTAAATTCTATTCGAGTGGTGTCCCAGCATCTCCTCAAACTTTCTGTACAACCACGTTACTCGACAAATAGTAGAAAATCACAACCTTAGACACTCATACCATAAAAAATTCATTTAACCAATAATATTTATCATATAGTTGCATTCCAATCACAATCCATCACAAACTCTTATTATCATCATGCTTAGTTAGCCCTTGCCATCACCATAAAGTCAACCTTTTCAGTGATATGACACCTCAAACCCAGTTATACCAATCAACTCCAAAGGAATACCCAATTTTATACGGACTTTATTACTAAAATCTTCAAGTGCCTTAAACCAAGTATACTCACGAGGACTTCCTTAACCCATAAGCTTATCATTCTGGTATCAATACACTCCCTAGGAGTTGAAGATAAAATCATCAATCCTCATTTAGAATCCTCAAAATACACTTCACAACCTAAATTCATAACTTCCGTATGAAATATTCACCACTAAAATCTTCTTTAAAAATAATGCTTAACCTAATTGTCTGTAGTAACAACTAGTTGGTTTATCAAAGGTGAATGCAACACCGAATCTCATTGTATGAACATGTCATACAACTAATAACTTCTTAAGTAGTTAATATTCACACTTGACAGTCGACGTATTCATTTCCATATGTCACTAGTACCACACCGTGAAACTCTGTGAGATCCATCACTAGAGCATATCATATCTATCGAGAAGATCGTACCCAAATATCCCACACATTTCTACCCATTGAATAGATGAAAAACCTTATCAAATATGTTTTGTCTCTAGCCTAAGCGATCTGCATTCTTTCATAGATCAGGTCGATAGCAAAAGTAACACCAAGTAAGCATCGGTACTATTGTAGTAGTCCTATCATGACCCTTTTAGATATACACTCAATCTATGAAATCGTGGTAGATATTCTGACCTCAATTGGCGCATAATAATTTCATCATTTGCTAAGCAACTCATATATATTATGACAACTTTACCAACTGTATTTTTCAAAGTAATGGTGTTCATTATCTAGCCACCCGTTACGAAACTTCTTGAATGTTTTCACCTTGGCAAAGTCATCTGGATGCACCCCCTCTACTCCTATCACAAAATTAATCACTTCTTGAAAAGATTTTACTGAAGCAACCACCTATAAAGCTTGAATCTGCAAATCTGACCTCAACCTCTTCATAAAGCGGGAAATTTGCTATTTCGGACAGAAGCAAAGTTGAATCGCATATCTTGATGAAACATGAAATTTGGCCTCAAGCTACAACAAATATTTTCCATTGCTCTATATTCAGGAACTCATCTCTCCTCTTGTCCCTCAAAATTCAGGGAATATACTTCTTCATAAAGAAACTAGAAAATGTTGCCCAAGTCATAGGTGTCGGCACTTAACTTGGGACCGTACCACATTTTGGCGTCTCCTAAAACTGGTATGTCACAAACTCAACACCAAACCTCTCCACTATATCTAACTTATGAACAACTCACGACAATCAACAAGGAAATCATAAGCATCTTCATATTCAGTACCTATGAAGATTAGGGGTTCAACTTTAAGAACTTAACAAAGAGATCATATTGGTAACTTGTCATTACATTTCCACAGTGAATCAGGAAAGCATGCCTATATCCAAGGACATATCCTTTCTTGCTAGTGTTGGTGTTGCCACGTCTGTTGCTTTACTTTTGACCATATGTGACATAAAGTGAAAGAGGTAAGATACCAATTTGTATTATCTAGATACCAATTGGATTTAAGTAATACCACGAAAAAAAAGAAGGAATGGAGTTTTCCTAAAGTCCTATAGCCTCCTGAAGAAAACTAAAGGTGTCCCCGTACCGTTCCACATGACTCTAGTAAACTTGTCCTTGTGACATGAGATCATCAAACACAAGGCTCTGATACCAAGTTTGTCAATCCAAAATAATTTATGAGTGACACTCACACTTACCCTCCTAGGTGGGTGAACCAACGAATTCAACCACAACTTATATTAATTGTTCAACTTTATGAAATACAATCGTAATGCGAAAGCTCAAATCTTATTAATGTTAGAAACATAAATCCACTAAAGTCTAATATCCTTTCCCAAAATCTGAAAAGTCATCATATCAAGGCGATTTAAATCCCAAATACTAAGTCTAAGAGTATTAAAGACACCAAAATAAATAAATAAATAAAATAGTTTGAGTTTGAAAACTAAGGACATCATGCCATCTCCGAGAAAATCCAACACGAGCTAGAATGAATAGTTCATCCTGAAATCTGGTGTGTTGGAGACTAGCGAGAGCTAAGGGCGAGTCAAAGTCCCTGGTACACTCATTGCACTCCACAAAAAGAAAACGATGAAATATACAAGTACGAAACAGTACAGAGCAAACTGTGTAGATATCATCGGCCGACTCAAAATAGAAACTAATATGCATAAACTAATAATATGATATCAACTATAACACTTAGTAGGTGTAAAACAACAAACAACATGAACAAGTGACAATAACACCAAAGTAAGTACGCAATCGGTTAACAATATTAAGAACATAATAGGACTAAGACCTCCACACGACGCTCTTTTGGGAAATAGGTTCTTTGAGATTGAGTACATTAAGTTAATTTAATATGTTTTTCTTTATTGCTACCTTGTTAGAACGTGACACCCAATCCAATAATATCGTGTCGGATCATGACACCTGATACAATAATATCGTGTCGGAACGTGACACCTGATCCAATAATATCATGTTAGAACGTGGCACCCGATCCAATAATATCTTGTCGAAACGTGATACCCGATTCAATAATATTGTGTCGGAACTTGACACCCGATCCAAATATACCACACCGGCTCGTGGCACCCAATCCAACAACACAATTAATTCATCATTATTTTCATCACTTTCCACTTTATTAACAATATTTCACCAAGCCTTATTTATTCAAAGCATCACTTTAATAAAACAAGTTCAAGATTATGGATTTCATGGTCTTGGGATTATAAACCAATCACAACAACACATGAATTTTCCAAACCACAACAACCAAGTACATAGAAAATTTCACAATATCATTCAATGAATATCAATCACTATTAAGAGTCTATCTATCACATAGAATAAACCATAACCTACCTCCACGGAAGAGTCGAAGTCAAGCAAGCTAATTCTCCAATGTTTTTCCTCTCCTCAATGTCTCATAACATTTCCAGTCTATCAAGTATACAATATTCATAAGCAAACGAGTCCGTAGACACCCACAATACTCTATATCTAGCCTACACTCAAAAACTCACTGAAATCTATAAACAAATTCTTAAATTTTGATACCAACTAATAGATCAAGCTTCAATCGTTATCTCAATTATTAGGTCAAATTCTATATTTCTTAAATTGACGCCTAGGGTTAAGTCTTAATTCCTCCAAATAATAAAATCCTAATTATATTTATATAATACAATACACCTAATATTCAATTATCCATCTCAATATATCAAAACTTGAATCATAATATAATATCATAAAAAAATTCCAGCATCGAGATCATATTAAGAATTTTTTAATGTCAATCTGTGAGTAAATAAAATTACAAAACCTAAGTCCATCCTACATTCCTATACATTGTTGTCCAATCACTTGCTCATCATCACCTTATTATTGGTCATGAATGTAATTGATTTCCCACCTCAATTCTTGTCCACATGATCAATTTCCTATTAAGTATATCACTGCACTTCATATCATTCATATAACAATATAAAATTTATTAGTTCTCATGATTTAATATAGCGAATCTTTCAAAACAGTGCTATGAAGGAATTGCACCTGAAGTTCTAAAGAAACTCACAATTGCCCTTTGTTAGTGACTCTGCGGCATCACGACTTGCGATAAGACAACCATAAATGCTAACTTTATCTCACTTTAATTTATTTTATATATTTCGGAAAAGGGCTAAAAATACTCCTGAACTACAAAAAAAGGTTTAAAAATATTCTCCATCCATCTTTTGGTTTAAAAATACCATTCTACTTATCTTTTTGATCTAAAATTACCATTCCATCCACCTTTTTGGCTCACTTATACCCTTGCAACTAACAACCCTCTATTTTTTTTAAATACTTATTATGTGTCATTTTCTTATTAAATGAAATAAAAATCCACCTCTATTAATTTTTTCCATAATTTATCCAAAACAAAACAATATATCTTTTCAAGATCTAATATATATATATATATATAAATCTAGTAATTTCTATTTCTATAGTTTTTTTTCAAAAAAATTTGTTTTAGATAATTAAAATATTTTTAAAATATTAGTCATGCCATAATTACAGGGGCATATCATACTATCATAAATCACAAACAAAGTCTATCTTTTTTTTTTTTTTAAATGATCATTTAATTTTTTTGACTAATAATCTCTGTAACAACTCATTGAAAAGAAGAGTAAAAATATAGATGTTGTAGATCGTAGCCTGTAAGAAAAATAAAAATAGGAAAAGAGAGAAAAAAATTTAATATATTATGGATAAGATAATATTATTATGATCATAATATTATTAATTTGTTTATGATATATTAATTATTTATATCGTATTTAAAATTTTAATGTAATTGATTAAATCTTAGTTGTTAATTTTTCCTTGTGCCATGTGTCTTCAATCGAAGTAATAACTTGGGAAAAATAGTGAAAAAATTTGAGAAGAGTCGGATAAAAAAAATCAACAACAAATATAAAAAACTATTAGATTTTTTTTATAAAAGAAATAAAAATAATTGAGGTCTTGAAGAAGTATATTCTTTTTGGGTTGGATAAATTATGGGGGAAAATCTAGTTGAGATGGAGATTTTGTTTCATCCAATGAGGAGAATGACACATAATAAATATATTTTTTTAAAAAAACAAAATAAAGATAGGATTGTTAGTTTCAAGGGTACAAATGAACTAAAAGGTGAATGGAAGGGTATTTTTAGACCAAAAAGATGAGTAGAAGGGTATATTTAGACCAAAAGATGAATGGAGGGTATTTTTAAACCTTTTCATATAGTTCAAGCGTATTTTTGATCCTTTTCCGTTTTATATATATGGTCAAGTTATATAGGATATTAAATAAACCAAACACTTGGCTCATTTATAATCAACTAAATATCAATTATTTAATAAGTACTCACCAACTAATTAGCCGTAGTTACATGAATGGTTCAAATTACCATTTAGAATTTATCGGAAGAGTCTTTTATGAAATAAGAAGCTCTAGTAATTAAAACGACCTAATGGGCCAGTACGTACTAAATCAGTATCATGTACTGTATTGGTATCATTAAGGCTGATAATTTCACTTAATTAATACTAAATCGGTATATATATACATACCAATCTAGTGTATGATACTAATTTAGTATCAGTTAAGCAAAAAATATCAGCCTTGATGATACCAATACAATATATGATACTAATTTAGTATTAGTTAATAAAAAATTATCACTCTTAATGAATGGGGGTATGGGCTGTAATCTTTTTGAGGGAATGGGTATTTTTTGAAGGGGAGATTACGCGGTTAAGCAAACATATACTACCTAATTAGTCATCATAACTATAGTTTGCTATAATTACTACTCGCGACTAACATTAACCATTAATTGCGTGGATTGACTTTGAGTTTGTATAATAATCCACATTTTGTATAATTCACCACATTTGTATAATTCATAACTAACAATTCTTCGTTTGATTTTTATTTGTATATGATGGTTTGTATTTATATATGACGATGATTTCCTTTGGTTTTTCAGTTTTGTCACCATATACATTCCATCTTTTTGTGTAGAACTTTTTAAAGTTTGTATAAACGTGTAGTTTTTAGATTTTGTTTAATATAATTTATGTGATGTAATTTGTATATTATAATTTGTATAACTGTTTAAAGTTCATATGTTGATGTTGTATCAATTAGCTATTTTGAGTTCTATCATATTTGTATAATTCCAAACTTTATATTACTCATTATACAAAAACACATGAATTATACAAACGCACCAGCGAATTATGCAAATTATACAAATTATAGCCCTTTCTCACTCGCCTCTCTCCTCCCTCTCCCAATCTCGCTTGCCTCTCTCATCCCTCTACCAATATCGCTCGCCAGATAAGCAAATACATATGTATAATATACAATTATCTAACAAATATACATATACAATTCACCTCTCTCCCACTCTTTGCCATCTCTCCTTCGTCTCTCTCCTCCCTCTCCCAATCTCGCTCGCCACTCTCCTCCCTATAACATGTAGCTATGAATCGTAATACTATAGAGCGTAATTAAGCTATTTTGAGTGGCTATGTGCAAAAGTTCACCTTTCTTGTATTATTTGGATTGGAGTATGACTATGTCATTGTTTTGAGTTTTATGGCCCATTTATGTAGTTTTTCCTATATTAAACACATAATTCAGTGGTAGCACATGCCCAATACATGATTTTTTTTGTCTCAATTTATGTAACAGTTGAAATTTGGAGAACCATTAAAAAATTTAGGAATAAGGGTTTGAAAAATACCCCAACTTTGGTTGGATTTGTTGTTGCGATACTAAACTTTCATAAGGACCTATTACTTCCCTAGACTATTTAATACCGTATTTTTTACCCCCTGAACTATTTAATAGTGTATTTTAAAGGTATATATGTGTCCACGTGGACAAATTATTATTTATAATTTTGCATTATTTTTTATGTCCATGTGGGCAAATATATATGTTTAAAATACGGTATTAAATAGTCTAGGGAGGTAATAGGTCCTCATGAAAGTTTAGTATCGCAACAGCAAATTCGACCAAAGTAAGAGTATTTTTCGGACCCTTATCCCAAAAATTTATATGATGTTTAAATATTTATGTAGTCAATTATTGTGATTTATAGTACTTTTATATAATTTTCATATATATTACTCTGTGTCTCGATTTATGTGGCACTCATAGAATTTCAACAGTAAACCAATTTTTTTTCTATGTCTTTAAGTATTTCAAATTGTTAGTTATTGTGATTATAATGCTTTTTATGTCATTTTTTCAGATAATATATGTTACTTCATTTTTCCCAATTCATGTGGCCGTGATACAGTTTCGATCACCAATCAAATTCTTTTATGTCTTAATATTGTAAGTTGTTAACTATCGTGACCTATTATATTTTGTTTAAAATGAAGGAAATACATATAAATTACATAAATACCCTCCGCTAGAAGTAGACGCGTCAACGAGTGTTTGCTTCTATATCGTGATTTATAATTAGCCACCGTACCTAGTTATAATCATTTTATATTTGTAAGCTTTATAACAAATTAAACTAAGACAAACAAATTAATATGAAATGAGCCAACACAACACGTGGCACCAAATATTATTGTACATATTATTTATTAGAAATGAAATTATATTTATAGGGGAAATAGTAATTTTAATCCCCGTATTATTACATGATTCCAATTTTGTCCCTATATTATTTGAATAGGAACAATTCACCTTCTATTATTTAAAGTGTACGGTTTTGGTCCTTGAAGTTAACAAAAGCTAACTATTTAACATAATAATTATTTAAAATATATGAATAAAATAAATTGAAGGGTTGGTGATTCTGAATGCTTGAAGAATTATGTGTATAAAAATAATTGAATTTAATAAAAATAAAATGTTAAATTTTCAAAAGGCTAAAGATTATTAGGACACCATTGATAGCCTTAGATTTATGGGTGATTATCATTAGGAGAGGGTTTTGACCTGAAACTAATGGTGGAAAAAACCCTAAGTTGGGTATCGGGATCTTAGGTATGGGTTAGGGTTGATGATTTCGATTGTAATTCGGGTAATTAGGCCTCGTTTATTGATCCTTGCATTACTTTTTTATTTTTAGACCACGAACAAGCGGAAAGAATCCGGAAAGGGAAGATTCAAGTTCCTTAGGGGGATTCAAGCTTGGTTTCGAGGTAGGTGATGGTTTGATTTCATGTTTGTGTGATGTATGTGGGTATTTGCTTCATTGTAATGCATGTATGTATGTGAATGTAGCACTATTGATCAAACCTAATGTAAATGAGTATGAATGAACGATTGCATGCCATGAATCAACACTTGATTGTATTATTATGAGAATGTACATTGTGATTGTAGTATGATTATTGGACCGGGTGTCACATTCCGACACACTTATTGAGATTGGGTGTCACGTACCGACACATATATTGGATCGGGTGTCACGTCCGACACACTAATTGGGATGGGTGTCACGTGTCGACACATATATTGGACCGGATGTCATGTTCTGACACACTGATTGAGATCGGGTGTCACGTTTCGGCACACTAACAGTTTGGGTATGGGTACAATGAGAGGACCATTGAATTGTCTTATTTACTTGTATTGAGAATGTGGAATTGTACATTGCTCCTAAAATGATAACCAATGTGTATATATATATTATGTACATGCGTGTTTGCTTATATATGTTTCGCTTACAGGAATGGCCGTTTGATCTTACCAGTACACTGTGATTGTGTACAGATACTGCACTTGCTCGTTCTTTGTTGAGTACAGGGCATCTACAAATGGCTACGGGCAGACCTCAACTAGGAGATATATGGTCGAGACCGGATTCAAGGGTGAGCCAGTTCTTTCAGTCTGCCATGGATCCTTCGTTTTTGTGTAGTCCATTATGTTCGGACTTAGACGTTGCTTTAGTAGTTATTTATGTTGGTTGGGGTTGTACCCCTTTTTCTTAGACTTGTTGAACTTTAGATGTTTTGGTACAATGACTTTCAGGTTCTAGGGGTTATTTTCGCATTAGTTGTTAGATGTTAGTTGAACTCCCGGAGTTTATGGGAACTCTGTATTATTTATTTAGTTATTTAAACCTCCTTCAGTAGCTTTAAATGTTTAGCTTTTGGTTAAATTGCTTGGTTGGGTTGTAGTAATCGTTCTCCCACTGAAGGGTTAGTGTGGGTGCAATCACGACGATCTGGATCGTGACAAAACATATATAAGATATTTAAAATTGTTTATAAAAATAACATATTATGCATGTATAATGATAAAATATATGTATATAATTATTGGACGATTATTTCTTCGATTTTTTTAAACAAAACTAAATACTATTTCTTTTTAAAATCTAAAATCAAACTCAAACCAAAAAAATTAATAATTTGATTTGATTTTTATCCGAATTGTGAACCTTCCTAAAGACCATGAATTTGTAGGACCCCATCTTTTTGTCAATGTATATGGCGTCTACTTCAGAATATGACTCAATAATAAACGTATGACCCATTAATGTTTCTTTCACCTAAATAATTTGTGCTCAATTTATTTCTTCCTTTCTTTTCACCCACTTTGTTTTTCTTCATTTTTTGTTACTTCAAAGGAGTCTAATAACCAAACTTTTCTTGTAATTGTAATGAAGCTATTAAAGCAGTTGTTTTAAGCCTTTCAAAATAGAAAGTTCCAAATATTTTTATTATTTTTTGTTTTCATATTATAAAATTATGAATAAAAGATACTAAAGTTATTTTCTTTTGAATTATACTAAAGTTACTAAAGGTGTTTTCCACACTTCTCTAGACTTTTTACTAAGAGTGCTTTCATGCTCCTACAAGAGTTTGACGTACACCACTTGTTATGTCATGTTGCAGATCAGGGGTGTATTTAAATTTAGTCAGTCAAGTAGAGAGATGCTTTTAAGACTATCAATAATTCAACAACAAAACTAATAATTTACATCAAGTTTAAGAATATTTTCGATACTTCTTTCTTTTTTCTTTTTGAAGTGGATGTCACATTGCCAAAAAGATGGGTTCCACAAATTTAAGATCCTAACAAATACCAAACAATGTTAAACATTTTAAGAAAAATATACTCCCTCCGTTTAAAAAAAATATGACCACATTTCCTTTTTAATCTGTTTAAAAAAGAATGATCCTTTTCCTATTTTGACAACACTTTAATTTCAACTTTCCACATGACATGTTTAAGGCCAGAAGATTAAAGGGCATTTTGGTACATTTGACATAACTTTAATTTAGAACTACAAGATTTAAAAGTCTTCTTTCTTTTCTTAAACTATGTTTCAAGTCAAACTAGGACATTCTTTTTGAAATGGAGGAAATATTAAATATCTGTCATCTCACTATGTGGGATCCAAAGAAAATAATGTGTGATGACCTTAAACTTATCACGAAGGATTAGATATTATATCCTAAAAATCCTAATTTTAAGTAGCCCATAACAAAGTAAAAAAAAATACAGATGCAACACAAACAATATAACAAAATCATTACATAGGCAATAGCATTGAGGAAGAGTAACAACCCTAAAATAATGTGATGATTAAAGCAAAGAAAAACATGATTTAATAGAAATTAATGGGCAAGACACTATGCAATTAATATTAATGATATTGAGATGCAAGACATTTAATTATCTACTAACTTTCTACTCCAATCCGTTATTTTTATGTTCTTTTTTATCAAACAATGACCTCAATAAATTACAAATATATTATGTCTTATCTAATCATTTAAGCTCAATATTTCTTTAATTTTCTATCTCTCCTTAAAATTGTTATCAACTTATTTATGTGATTAAAATCTATATATAACAATACAACTGAAATGAGAAAACTGTGACGTGGCGCTCTCTATGATCTTCAATCCTATTTATCTTTTTTTGTGGCTTTTTTTTGGCCATTTTTCTAATTTTAAAATACAAAAAAATTATCTAAATATGAAAGATAGTGATATTTGATTCTTTCTTCATCAATAACCATATTTAATTTATTTTATCATTAATGCTATTATTCTCTTTTTCTATAATATTTCCAATTTCTTCTTTACTCTTTTCTTCCCAAAATCTCACCATTAATGATATTTATATCATTTCCTTAAATCACTTCTTTTTAACTCTTTTTTTAAATTTATTCAATTCAAGATATAATATAAAAGGTATTTTTAAAAATATTTTTGTACGATTTTCCCTTAAATCTCATTATCAATGATGTTTATAACATTTCCTTAATAAATCACTAATTTAGTACTTTTCCTTTCTTTGTTCTTTTTTTACTTATTTTTATTTATTTGTTTATTTAATTCAAGAAATTTATATATCTATATAATATAAGGTGTTTATGTATCTTCTTTATTTGTATTTTTCCTTTTGTATATACATATCTTTTGTGGTTTTTTTTTTTTTTTTTTAAACTTTTTTTCTAATTTTAAAAGACTTGATTTCATTTAAAATATTTACAAAACATTAAACATAGTCAATTAACCATAAAGCCCAGTTTGCTGAAACTCCTCTATTATGTGCCTATAAAGACATATTAATTGAAGAAACGAAATAATAAAGATTATTAAATTTAGAAATTAGTAACGGTAATCATAAGTTAAAGTTTATGGGCACATTAATTTTTTAAATATTATTTTGTCTCTGCAACTTCATATCAGTTACCAATAATACCTATAAATTACCATATTGAAAACTTTTGTTTCTTCATCTTGTCTCTTCTTCGTATCTAAATATTACAAACCAAAAATCTTGATAATCATTTATGTTGTCAATTTGATAATGGGTAGATTTTGTGTTTTTGCGTTCGGCATCAGATTATTTTCACGAGTTCACTAATCAACAAAAAAAGAGACCACTTGCTGGATTTTGTTACATACAAGGCATCAACTTTTTTAAAAGTCTTCAAAAAGGATATGAATATGGATGTTGAATGGGAAACTATATATCTTATTGTATTGAAATTGATTAATTTTATTATTGTCATTCTTTCTGCATATGCATGATTGGTTTTAGTGTTTGAAAATTGTTTGGTTAAATTCAAACTCTTGTGTCTTATGTTTGGGTCAAGATTTATTCCTCAATAAAAGAGTATGAATTGAATGAAAATAATTTAAGCAAGGATAAACTTATTTTATTACTATGATAATAGGGTAATTTACTATAATGAAATTCTCGAGTTTTATTATTCACAGACAGTCTTAGATGAATTAAATATTTTACTTAATCAATATGTTTTATTTCTTCCGGTTAATATATATATTTAAGTGGAAGTTTGATATTTTAGGAGGATTTGCAAATTCTTATATGCACATGTTGCATCTTCTTCTTTCTCATTAAAATTCATGTTCATTCCGTTTCTTTCCATTCCATAATTCAAATAAAAAAATCAGTATATTTTATTTGTGGTGTTACAATACAACAGATTGCATGCATTATTTTGTACAATTTCGCCAGTAAATTTAGTCCCTAATAATGCAAAAAGGTTAGTACAAATTTTCCTTCTAATAATGTTTTGTCAGTAAGTCAAAATTATATAATAAGGTGTAGTTGAACCTTCTTTCACAAGACAATGAGATACAACCCAAAATGTCTAAGTACGAACATGGTACAAATTACTAAAAACATTGTTTAGTTTTAATAGAGCAAATGTCTCAATGATGTAGATAGTTGGTCAATTAACCGCTTGAACTTAATACGGTATGTATAAGTACAATCAGTGGCGAATTTACAGCCAAAAAATAGTGCACCCACACCCGTGGTCTCTTTGTAAAATTAGATATTTTATATGTATATTTTTTAAGATTTTGTATAATATTATATTCTTGCACCCGTACTACAAGAAGTCTAAATGGTCCACATGGTTAAATGTTGAGCTTTTGACCTTGAGGATTAAAAATCAATTATGTATATAATAGTGTATGATTTATATATATAACTAGAAAAAATAAATAATAAATTTGATTGATTATTTGTGAAACATCCCAATCAAATTAGGGGTATTATATTTAAAATTTTAACCTTTACTTTATTTTCAAGTAGTTAAAAACAAAAAATTACCTTATATGTGCTAAAAAGACAAACTTAAATTCATGGATAATACTCTTATATTGAATTATTATCTCTACATGGTGGACAAGGCTCATGGCTTAAGAATGGAGACGGTGTTATGGCCTCCACACTCGATAGGTCATTAGTATTTGCAGATTTTTAATTTTTGATAATAAATATAGTGTACATCATAAATAAAATATTTGATAACCGTGTGTAACACGATTGAGTTACTAAGTATAAAGAAAAAAAAAGGAGAACCAATTTACCAAAAAGGTGAAAGGAACGTTTGGGAACAAATAGTCCTACCAATATGACATATATACGAAAAATACATATTTTACTCCATACAATTGTTTTTAAAAATTATTCACCCACTTTAAATTTTTTAATGAAAAGGAAAGATATTTTTCTCGACAAAATCGTTGAGTGGAAAAGGTTCACCTAAAACTAAAACTAAAAAAAAATAAACTACTGACTCAAATCATTTCAGAAAAAGCTCTTATTCTCATAGAGAATATCTTAGAAGTTGGAGTGTGAGTCTTCTCCATCCCCATATCTATTTTCTAATCTCAATTTATCCCCAAACAGAAAACCCCTAGCTAGTAAAATATTGCTTTAAAATTGCCTTTGCATGTAAGATATATAACTGTCACGACCCAGACCGTCATGATTGACACTCACACTAACCCTTTGGTGGGAGAACTACTACTACAACCCAAACCAAGCAACTAAATCAAAAACTAAAGCATTTAAGGATAAGGATACGGAAACAAGTTAAATATCTAAATACTGAAGTTCCCATAAACTTCCAAAATATCTAAACAACTAACAATGCGGAAAATACAGCTAGAACCTGAAAGTCAATGTACCAAAATATCTTAAGTTCAACAAGTCTAAACAAGAAGGGATACAACACCAAACTAATGAGCTAATAACTAACTAGAAAAGTCTAAGTCCGAAATGGTGGACATAGACGAAAGAGAACCCATAGCAGCCCGGAAGAAATGGATCACCCTTGAATTCGAACAATCACTGATCTTCTAGACGAGGTCTGTCAATAGCCGCCTGAAGATGCTCTGTACTCAACAAAAATAAAAGCAAGTGCAGTATCAGTACACAACCACAATGTACTGGTAGGATCACATGTGGCTATCCCACTAAGTGTAACATACATAATCAATACAACAATATAATCACATGCATATATCGAACATATACAATATTATCACATGCTCAACAATATACATTTTCAATAAGGTATTGGTTCTCTCATGGAACCCAAACCCAAATAGTTAGCTTATCGGAATGTGGTACCCAATCCAATAATTATGCCGGAACGTGGCAACCGATCCCATAGTTATGTTGGAACGTGGCAATCGATCCCAATTAGTTATATCGGAACGTGGCAACTGATCCATTCAACACACCACAATCACAAACATAAGTACATTTCTCATAATCATACAATCGAGTCATGATTGAATGACATTCGACAATCATATATCCTCATTTACAACAAATGTGATCAATAATGCAACATGTCCGTACATACATGTATCATCATGAAGCAAGATAAACATACATCCCACAATCATAGAATTACAACCATCACCTACCTCGAAACAAGCTTAAAACCCTATGAAACTTGATCCTTCCCTTTTCGGATTCGTTCCGATTGTTCTTGGTCTACAAACAATCAATGTAATACGAGAATCAATAAACAATCACCAATTACCCTGATTACTAACCATTCTATGAACCCTAGATGAAACCCATGACCCCAATTATCCAAATTAGGGTTGTTTTCACCATAGATTCTAGATCAAAACCCTCCCTCATCAATATTTACCCATTAGATTAAGTTCTACGGATCAAAAAACAGATTCGGGGAGTTAAAATCTTACCTTTAGCCTCAAGAATGGTAAAAAAGGTCAAGAAGTCATATGGGGTCGTCTCCTAGCTCTCAAAGTCAAAAAGTGCAGAATAAAGACGTTTTGGGGGTTTATTTACGACTTTAATTCGTGTCTGCCCCGTCACAGCGGCCCTCACCCCGCTATAGCGGCCCCACCAGAGTGACCAAAATCCCCACCAAAGCGGCTTGCAAGAAACAGTGAGCTATTTAATAATTCTCAAAACCCCCATTTCACAACACACCTTCAACCAACGACACTCAGAAAATACCATTCACGCCAAAGTCAGCTTCGGGAGTTCTACTCACCGAATTCAATTCTGTAAAGTCGTACGATTCCTTAACGAGTTATCTATCCCCTCATGTAATCAGAATTATAAATATATCACTCGATTGTTACCAGATTTCCCTACACCTTAACAACTCTGATTTAGTCCAAATCTGGGCTAGGTTGGGAAATTTCAAGTTACTACGAAAAAGTTTTTTGACCCAAAATTGTTTCCCCGTTGGCTTTTATATAATGATGGAACCCGGTCGTTACAATAGATACCAATTTACCCATCGCTCGTCTTCGAGTGACAAACTTAGAAAAAATAGGCTAAGGAAGGAATGAAGTAGTACCTGAATCGACGAACAATTGGGGATACTTGTCTCGCATGTCCCTCTTGGTTTCCCAAGTAGCTTCCTCAACTAGACGATGCTTCCATTGAACTTTCTCGGACTTAATCTCCTTGGTCCTCAACTTACGCACATCACGATCAAGAATCACAACTGGTTCCTCTTCATATTGGAGGTCTTTGTCTAGTACAATTGAGTCCCATTTAATGATGTCATCCCCATCACCACAGTATCTCTTCAACATGGACACATGAAATACCTAATGAACACCTGATAGATTAGGAGGTAGAGTCAATCCATAAGCAACCGATCCTACACATTCAATAACCTCAAAGGGACCAATGTATCGCGGACTTGGCTTGCCCTTCTTGCCAAATCTCATCACCCCTTTCATGGGTGATACCTTAAGAAGAACATTCTCACCTGTTTGAAATGCCATGTCTCTTACCTTATGATCCACATACTTCTTCTGTCTACTCTTGGCTGCTAGAAGCTTAGTTTGAATACTTCTCACCTTATCTTGAACATCCTTCACTAAATACCCCCAATGATTTCACATCTCCAGCCTCAAACCATCATATGGATGATCTACATCCCCTCCCATAGAGTGTCTCAAATGGTGCCATATCTATGTTGGAGTGATAACTATTTTTATAGGAGAACTCACACAAATGTATGAATTTATCCCAATGCCCTCCAAAATCAAGCACACATGCCCTTAACATGTCTTTTAACACTTGAATAGTCCTCTCTGACTGCCCGTCTGTCTGTGGATGGAAGGTTGTACTAAAAGTGAGTTGTGTGCCAATTCATCATGCAATTTCCTCCAAAACTTGGATGTGAATTGGGTACCACTAGGGATGGCAATGGGGCGGTGTAGGTTGAGCTTAACTCGCAAAATTTTTAATCCGCGCAGCCCCGCCCCGCCCCGCAATACAACTCTTTTCATTTTCAACCTGCCCCACCCCGCCTCGCATAGACCCGCCCCACATGAACCCTCCCCGCATAATTTTTTTAATATTTTATTTTTCTAGTTATGTTTGATACTAAAAATAAAATTCATAAAAGTAAATTCTTTTTTACATTAAGTTGGATTAATTTAATAGGATAGTAACTTAAAATTTTATTTTTTAGAGGTCAATTGGGAAACATGTAAGAAATTGTATTATTTTTTATTGAACTATTTTCATTTATTATCTTGAATATTTTAGTAGCTTTAATGAAATTATCTTAATAAATAATGCTTTATCACTCTTATAACATGTAAAAAGTTAAAATTAAGTTTGAACCCACATAAAATCACATATACCCGCAACCCGCCCCGCTCTATATTAATTTTTTAAAAACCGTCTTCAACCTGGTCCGCATCCGACCTGCCCCACACAACCTTAAATCCGCTCCGTCCCACATAGCCTTAAACCCACCCCGCCCTGCATCCACCCCGCCCTGCCCTATTGCCATCCCTAGGTACCACAGTATGAGATGATAGAGAGAGGTACCCCATGCAACCTCACTATCTCCTTCACATAGACTTTAGCCAATTGTTCAGCATTATAATCTATTCTTACCGGAATAAAATGGGCTGACTTAGTCAATCTATCAACCACTACCCAAATAGATTCAAACTTCCCCAAAGTCTTGGGAAGACCAACTACAAAATCCATGGCTATCCTTTCCCACTTCCATTCCATAATTGGCATTCTTTGAAGCAATTCTGCAGGCCTTTGATGTTCATACTTTACTTGTTGGCAATTTTGATACTTCGCCACAAACTACGCTATATCCTTCTTCATGCTCGGCCACTAATAAATTCGCTTTAAGTCTCGGTATATCTTGGTCACACCCGGATGAATGGAATACCGTGAACTATGGGATTCTGCCAACAATTTCTGAATCAAGTCATCAACTCGAGGAACACAAATCCTCCCTTTAAAACTGAGCACACCTTCCACATCAAGAGTGGTCTCTTGTGCCTTACCAATCGCAATCTTCTTTTTAATCTCATTCAAATTTTCATCCTTACATTGTTTGGCCTTGATCTCCTCAATGAACGTGGCCCTTACCTCAATGCTAGATAAAACCCCACCTCTTTCTGAGATGCCCAACTACATGAACTTAGGCTCCAAGGTCTGAATTTCCTTAGCCAATGGTCGCTTGGTTATACTCAAGCAAGCTAAACTACCCATACACACCGCTTTTCGACTCAAAGAGTCTGCCACAACATTAGCCTTACCCGGATGGTATTAGATGGTCACATCATAATCTTTAAGTAAATTCATCCACCTCCGTTGTCTCAAATTCAGATCCATTTGAGTGAACACATGCTGCAAACTACGATGATCAGTAAACACCTCACACTTAACAACATAGAGGTAATGTCGCCAGATCTTAGGAGCAAACACTACCGTCGCCAACTCTGAATCATGCGCTAGATAATTCCTCTTGTGTACCTTCAATTGACGCAATGCATAAGCTATAACATTCTTATCCTGCACCAACACAGCACCTAAGCCAGAATGTGAAACATCACAATAAACTATAAAGTCCTTACCTTTAACTGGTAATGCTAGGATAGGTGCGGTGGTCAAAAGAGTCTTGAGCTTTTGAAAGCTATCCTCGCATTTTTCAATCCATTCAAATGGTATCTCCTTTTTGGTCAAACTAGTCAAGTGAGTGGCAATAGAAGCAAAATTCTTTACAAATCGACGATAGTACCTAGCGAGCCCCACAAAACTCCTAACTTTAGTCATAGAGCTAGGCCGAACCCAATTCTTAACCGCCTCAATCTTTTGAGGATCTACCATTACCCCTTCTGTTGAAACTACATGTCCCAAAAATGTAACAGAAGTCAACCAAAATTCGCACTTAGAAAATTTAGCATACAACCTTTGTTTCCCAAGAACACCCAGAACAATACGAAGATGGTCGGCATGCTCTTTCTCACTTTACGAATAGACCAAATTATCATTAATAAAGACTATGACGAAAGAATCAAGAAATGTCTTGAACACCCATTCATTAAACTCATAAAAGCGGTATGCTCATTAGTCAAGTCAAATGACATAACTAGAAACTCGTAGTGCCCATAACGGGTTCTAAACGCCGTCTTGGGCACATCCTCAGGCCTAATCTTCAACTGATGGTAGCCAGACCTTAGATCAATCTTGGAGAAAACTAATGCGCCTTGCAATTGGTCAGAAAGATCATTTATTCGAGGCAAGGGATACTTATTTCGAATGGTGACCCTATTCAATTTCCGGTAATCTATACACATTCTCATACTACAATCCTTTTTCTTAACAAACAAAACTGGAGCACCCCATGGGGAAGCACTAGGTCAAATAAATCCCTTATCAAGAAGCTCTTGCATTTGAGCCTTAAGCTCTCTTAATTTCGTCGGAGCCATGCGATATGGAGGGATAGAAATAGGGCGCGTACTAGGCTCCAAATCAATATAGAAATCTATATCTCTATCCGGAGGCATACCAGACAAATCAGTAGGAAACACTTCTCTAAATTCTGATACCACATGAATAGACTCAATAGATGGAGACTCAACCTCAACATCCCGGATATGAGCCAAATAATCTAAACAACCCTGCTCTACCAGTTTTCTAGCCCAAATGGAGGATATGATCTTAGCTTGCTTAGGCTTGTACACCCCTTCCCACTCTAATTTTTCCCCTCTCGGGATTTCTAGAGTTACAGACTTAATATTACAATTCAACACAGCATAATAGGAGGACAACCAAGTCATGCCTAAGATAATATCAAAGTCAGTCATATCTAAAATCACCAAATCAGCCCAAGTCTGAAAACCCATAAACAAAATAGAACAAACACGATAGACATGGTGGCTATGACTGACTCTCCAACTAGGGTAGAAACATGGATAGGGGCATCAAGTACATCACAAATCATAACAAACTCTGAGGTAAATCGCACAGATACATAAGATTAAGTATAACTCGAATCAAATAACACATTAGCCATCTGGTCACAGACAAGAATAGTACATGTGATCACAGCATCAGACGCCTCTGCCTCATTCTTGCCCGGAAAGGCATAACACTGAGCCCTATCATCTTGACGAACCACTTCCCTTCCCGGTTGCACGTTACCTCTGCCTGCATTACCATTTCCTCTACCTCCACGCCTCGCTGATTACCTCCTCGCCCACCTTGTGGACGCCCTCAACCATTATTAACATTTCCCGTGGGTACTACTGCTCTAGTTTGCTGCTGCGCGGACTCAAACACACGTGGGTGGGGATAATCTCTCCTCATGTGCCCAGGTTCTTCACAATTGTAGCAAGTACGATCAAAAGAGGTTCTGCTACCAGCTGAAGGTGCGACTCCCTGGCTATTTTGAATCAAATTATGAGGTAAAGTTCCCGAGTAATTAGCTGTAGAGGCGGGCATAGCGCACTGAATTGGCTTGGCTGCAAGCGTTGGCCTTCCGGACCCTCTGGAATAAGAACCTTGAAATTAACTCGAGTTCTTGGCCCTTTTTGCCAATGCCTTAGCCTGGCCGTCTCGCCTCATCCTCTTCACTTTCTTAACTTAGTCTGTTACCTCATTAAAGCTCCTCCCTGCAGAAGTCATATGAATAGATAATACTTGCAACTCAGAATTTAGTCCCCTAATATATAACCAGATTCTCTCTTCCTCAGTAGTCACCAATTGAGTAGCATATCTAGACAAATCATGGAACTTGGCCTCATAAGCAACCACAGTCATACCACCTTGCTCCAAAGCCATGAACTCATCCTTCTTGCGATCCCTCAAAGTCCTAGGCACATATTTCCCCAAAAACAGGCCGTGAAATTGGGTCCAAGTAAGTGGAGGTAAAGTGGAAGATCTGCATTCCATATAAGCTCTCCACCATTGCTTAGCCTCACCTTGAAGTTGAGAGGACACAAACTCAACCCCATGTTGTTGGACAATTCCCAACTTATGAAGCCTCTCATAGCAATCTAAGATGAACTCATAAGCATCCTCATTCTTAGAACCAAGAAACACATGAGGCTTTAGCTTCAAAAACTTAGTCAACATTTCATGCTCATTACCAGTCATAACGGAACCCAACAAAGGACGAAAGAAAGCATTGTTGCTTCCCGTTCCACCCGTCTTGGGCGCATTGCTAGCAACAGAGGGATTAGCGGGAGCTTGAGTTGCTTGAACAGAAGGAAGCACTCCAGGAACAACCAACCCTTTCAAGAAAGACATAATCTGTTGAGCTAACATGATGTCTAAGGGAGGAACACCTGTAGTTCCAGCCTACACCTCTTTCTCTTGTCCAACCTCTTCAATACTCTCAACATCCTCAACTTCAACATTCTCCTCTATCTCTTCATGCTGTGCAGGAGGGTTCTCATTCATAGGAGCATTCTCAATAGGAGCTCCATTTCTAGCAGGAGCTAATCTTCCACGACCTCTACCCCTGCCTCGACAGCGACCTCTCGCTGCAAATTCCTCAGCTAGAGCATTAACGGGAGCTATGGGCCTGACGCCTTTGAACCTAGTATTAACCATCTGTGGACAGAAGAGTGAAGGAGGTTAGATACCAATTTGAATCGACAAATACCAATTAGAATCAGGTTATAGCATGAAAGGAGACAAGAGAAAAATAGAGAGATTTCCTAAAGTGCTATAGTCTCTCGAAGAAAAGTAAAGGCGTCCCCGTACCGTTCCGCGAGATTCTACTAGACTCGTTTTGGTACATTGAGATCAACGGACCTAGGTTCTGATACTAACTTTGTCACGACCTAGACCGTCGTGATTAGTACCCACACTAACCCTCCGGTGGGAGAACCACTACTACAACCTAAACCAAGCAACTAAATCAAAAACTAAAGCATTTAAGGATACGAAAACAAGTTAAATATCTAAAGACTGAAGTTCCCACAAACTTTCAAACGATCTAAACAACTAACAATGCGGAAAATACACCTAGAATCTGAAAGTCAATGTACCAAAACATCTAAAATTCAACAAGTCTAAACAAGAAGGGATACAACCCCAAACTAATGAGCTAATAACTAACTAGAAAAGTCTAAGTCCGAAATGGTGGACATAGACGAAAGAGAACCCATGGCAGCCCGGAAGAATGGCTCACCCTTGAATTCTAACGATCACTGATCTTCTAGACGAGGTCTGTCAATAGCCACCTGAAGATGCCCTGTACTCAACAAAAATAAGAGCAAGTGCAGTATCAGTACACAACCACGGTGTACTGGTAGGATCACACGGCTATCCCACTAAGTGTGGCATACATAATCAATACAACAATACAATCACACGCATATATCGAACATATACAATATTATCACATGCTCAACAACATACATTTACAATAGGTCATTGGTTCTCTCTTGGAACCCAAACCCAAACAGTCAGCATATCGAAACGTGGTATCCGATCCAATAGTTATGTTGGAACGTGGCAACCGATCCCATAATTATTTTGGAACGTGGCAACCGATCCATTCAACACACCGGAATCACAAACACAAGTACATTCTCATAATCATACAATCGAGTCATGATTCAATGGCTTTCGACAATGATATATCCTCATTTACAACAAGTGTGATCAATAATGCAACATTCCCATACATACATGTATCATAATGAAGCAAGATAAACATACATTACACAATCATAAAATTACAACAATCACCTACCTCGAAACAAGCTTGAAAACCTATTAAACTTGATCCTTCCCTTTTCGGATTCATTCCGCTTGTTCTTGGTCTACAAACAATCAAATGTAATACGAGAATCAATAAACAATCACCAATTACCCGGATTACCAACCATTCTATGAACCCTAGATGAAACCCATGATCCCAATTATCCAAATTAGGGTTATTTTCACCATAGATTTTAGATCAAAACTTTCCCCATCGATATTTACCCATTAGATTACGTTAAACTGATCGAAAAACAGATTCGTGGAGTTAAAATCTTACCTTTAGTCTCCAGAGTGGTGAAAAATGGTCAAGAAGTCGTATGGGGTCGTCTCCTAGCTCTCAAAGTCAAAAAGTGCAGAATAAAGACGTTTTGGGAGTTTATTTACGACTTTAAGTCGCGTCTGGTCCACCACATCGGCCCCGCCAGAGCGACCAAAATCTCCGCTAAAGCGGATTGCACGAAACAATGAGCTATTTAATAATTCTCAAAACCCCCATTTCACAACA
Organism: Solanum gracilifrons; assembly: GCA_029582605.1. Classification (NCBI taxonomy): domain Eukaryota; kingdom Viridiplantae; phylum Streptophyta; class Magnoliopsida; order Solanales; family Solanaceae; genus Solanum; species Solanum gracilifrons. The sequence continues at coordinate 40,337 of JAJOOH010013372.1, forward strand.
CACCTTCAACCAACGACCCTCAGAAAATACCGTTCATGCCAAAGTCAGTTTCAGGAGTTCTACTCACCCGAATTCAATATCGTAAATTCGTACGGATTCCTTAACGAGTTATCTATCCCCTCATCTAATCAGAATTATAAATAAATCACCCGATTGTTACCAGATTTCTCTACACCTTAACGACTCTAATTCCGTCCAAATCTGGGATATGTTGGAAAATCTCAAGTTACTACGAAAAAGTTTTTCGACCCAAAATTTTTCCCCATTGACTTTTATATAACAACGGAACCCAGTTGTTACGATAAATGTCCTACTTTTAAGATGTCTATTTAACTACAAGCCTCAAAAAATTATTACGATACTTTCTAAAAAAATTGTCTGCTTAATTATAATATTTTTCAAGAATTAATCCATACGAATGATACGATACCTAAATAAATATCCACAATATAGTGTATTTACAACAACTATTTTTTTATATATGTATAAAAAGGTAAAATAATTATTTGACAACACGTGTTTTTTTTTTTTTTTTGAAATAGACATCTCATGCATATGCATTTTCAGAGAACACGGTATCCACACAAATATGATATTGAAAAATATTAATTTTTAAAATAATAGGAAAGTAAATTGATTTTTCATTTAGAAAAAATCATTTACGTACTAAATTTGAGTGTACAATATAGGGTGAAATAAATTTTGCAAAGAAGTGAAATAAATATTTGGAAACACGTTTATTTTTTCTTATTGATGTAGAATACAGTCTACACTGCCAAAAAGATGAGTTCTACAAAGATGTCTGAAGAATTATGGATTGAGCCTAGAAGCCATGGAATCTAAGCTTCCATTATCAGATATGGTCATGCAAGTAACCTTGATATTTAGGGAGAGAAGGAAAAACTCTTTTCTTTTTTATTATTCAGCTACAACTTCAGTTACACAGATTATTATATTTATAGCACTATATTAATGCTTAACAAGTGAGAGAATCTTACACATCATGACATACTCTAACACTATTGTAACAAACTGATAACTAACTGATAAAAATCATTTAACCAACGTAACTAATAAGGCTAATCCCCAATACTCCCCCTCAAGCTGGAGTTGGTGTACACATGCAAAACCTCATTTACTTTCAGGTCACTTAATACTCTTGAACTACTGATGCTTACAATTTGTGCCTTACTACCTGTAAGTAGTTGAACAACGTTATTCCTAGAGTTTCTCAGGCTTATCAACTCCTCCAATAAGCCCTCACATGAGGCTATGTGATAAGTTGCCCCTGGGTCAATTATCCATTCAGACGCACAAGGTTTAGTTAGTAGAGAAACATTACCTATCATATTTGCCTTGCAGTTTCCCAATTCATTATTGTGTACCAGGTTCCGCACTTGACCTTGCTTTCATCAGTAAGATGATGATCTTGCTCAGTTGTTGTTGTTGCATGATTAGCATAAGGCTTGAAATTAAACTGCTAGACTCGTCTTGAGCAATGTTTCCTCTAAGCCTGTAACCACCATAACCATTCTGATGTTGCCCAGAATTACCCGATCCAGTTTGATTGCCATTATTAGACTTCCTTTTGGTCTTAAAATCAACAGGATAGCCAACTATCCTGTAATAGTCATCAGATCTATGTCCCTTGTGCCCACAATGCATACATAGTGTTCCATTTCCTATTATTGGTCCTGGAAATCTTCTTCCTTTGAAACTTTGTCCCCTTCCTGCTATCATTGTGAGAGGCTCTTTGTTTATATTGACTACTCCTAAAAATCTCTGACTCTCCTCTTGGATGACAATTGCATATGCTTGATTCACATTTGGTACAACAGATTTGAGAAGTATATCACTTCTCACATGACTAAAGGTCTTATTTAGTCCCATTAGAAACATTACCAAGCGTTGTTGATGCAAATGTTCAACGTAAGGTATAGCTTCATCACATTCACACAAAAGTGTGGGAACCAACACATCAAATTCATCCCACAAATTGTGTAGTTTACTATAGTAGTCAGTAACAGAATCAGTACCATGCCTTAGTGTAGCCACCTCTGACCATAGCTGATAAACTCGAGTGAGGTTTGATTTGCTGAATCTCTCCTTGAAATCATCCCAAACTCTTTTTGCACTTGAGGCGTACATAATTGTAGTCACCAAGATAGTCGCAACTGTGCTGCTTATCCATGATAAAACCACAGCATCACATCTTTCCCACTGAATTCCCAAATCGCCTTTGTAAGAACTTTTCAAGCAGGTTCCGTCCAGGAAACAAAACTTGTTCTTCACCAATAACGCAAGTCTCATCGATCTGCTCCACAGTCCATAATTTTCTGGACCTATTAATTTGATTCCAATTAGAGCTACGCCAGGAGTGTCTGAAGGCTAGAGAAACAATGGATGATTTTGTGGAATAGTCACAATTGTTAATTCTGTCATAGCTGAATTCTAGATCTGATAGTAAGCTGAATTTCACTCGTCGATTCTCGGATCGCTACTCTGATACCATGAAAAATTATGGATTATGCTTAGAAGCCATGGAATCTAAGATTCCATTATCAGATATGGACATGCAAGTAACCTAGATATTTTAGGAGAGAAGAAAAAACTCTTTTCTTTTTTATTATTCAGCTACAACTTCAGTTACACAGATCAATATTATATTTATAGCACTATACTAATGTTTAACACGTGAGAGAATCTTACACATCATGACCGACTCTAACACTATTGTAACAAACCGATAACTAACTGATAACAATCATTTAACCAACGTAACTAATAAGGCTAATCCCCAATAATGTCAAACAACAAGAATGGTTAAACAGTTTATGAAATATATATTAAATAATAACAATAGCAATATATTTAGTGTAATTTCACAATACGAGGTCAGAGGATCTAGCTTATACAAATTTTTGTATTCATGAAGGTAGAGACACTATTTTAGAATGATCCTCTACTCAGGTAATTCATAAGAAAATAATTTAAAAATTAACATACATAAACAAAATTATTATATAAGATTACAGAATAAATAATAAATTCAAAATATTGTGGAAGCCGAAGTAAAGAACAACATAAATTGATGGGTAAGACACTACAAGATTAGTATTAATGCTATTAGAATGCAAAAACACAATGCTCGACTATCTACTAATATTCTGCTATAATCAACTATCTTTATAATATCTTTACTAAATCATATCTTTAATAAGATAAAATATGTCATATCTAGTCTAATCACCTCACAACAACACTTCTTCAATTAACATCTTCCTCTGGTTAAAGAATGTAAAAGAAAGAGAGAGAAACAATTTAGCAAAAAGATGAAATTAAGAAATATTAAACACATGTTTTATTATTTTTAATCAATATATCGTGTTATGTCGAGACCCTTGAAGTTATCCACATAATTCGATTAGACATCTTAATTAGGATTTGTACCAATTGAAAACTTAAATTATTCCAAACACGTGTTCATAAAACACAAAATGTTGTTATAACAACATAAGTGTACATCATTTGTTTTTAGGCGCATAGATCCCAAATAATATTTTGTTTTTAATATTTTTTTAAAAACTTGTACCCTTTGTTCTTTTATTGACAATTGACACAAATAACTAAAAAACATTTAAATAACTTTCTACATAAACAAAAGAAAGCAACCCCAGCCCATATTCCAGCCATTGTCTTCTTCGCCCCATTTTCGGTTCTCAAACTCTGTACTTTTTTTTTGTTTCTTCAGTATTTATTTCCTTTCATTCTTTATAT
>JAJOOH010013373.1:0-24833 GCA_029582605.1 Solanum gracilifrons
TATATATATAAATCATCTATTTACGTCATGTTATGATTTTTTTAATTAGTATTTACACATATACACACCAAGTGTTTGAAGAATGTGCGCATTTTTAATAGTTGTATGATAATTGCTTACAGATGCAAAAGTGGGATTCTCAAAAAGGAGATAGTATGATCTATATATCCTTTGTGGTGCAATGAGTTGCCGCCTTTCACTGCACCGATCATAGCAAAGTTAGCAGATTTAATCCTCATATATCTATTATACGACATGAGGATTTATTGGTGAGTTTCAATCATTCGTTTTCTTGTCAGTTTGTACGAAGCTTTAGGACAGAAAAAGATAGTAGAGTATTTTTTCCTATATTGCAGCCTGCAGTTTTTAATACTCTTAAATTTCTTAATAGGTAGAATTAAGTGCAGAAATGATGACATATATTGTTATAATTTGTATTTGTGGCATGATGTGATATATCCAATAGTCTTACTTTGTCTAAAACTATCCTCTTCTCCTAGCAATTTCACAATCCCAAAATCACTTAAATGGACAACCGTGTTTTCATCTAGCAAAATGTTGCTAGGCTTCAAATCACAATGCACCCACTGGCTGTGAATAACCGTTATGGAGATAGTCTAAAGGCTACATCGATCATTATGTCCAACTTTTGCAACATGTCTATGAATATGCATAAGTTATAAGAGTGTAACCATTTGTTAAGGCTGTCGTTTGGCAAGTACTCCAAAATAAGGCCTTGAAAATATCTCATAGAGATTCTATACTTAGTTAGACATAGTCATAGAAATCAAGCTCATGCGACACTGCGTTAATGAACAATGTCCGGACTCCATTTTATGGGACTAAATTGGGTATATTGTTGTTGTATGTATAGTCATAGTACTCAAATAGAACGAGCTACGTTAGACTTGAAACAACCTAAGTATCTAACAATTTTAGTTTCATACCTCATTTGTTGTGCTAAGAAATAGTGTCCAGGAAAGCTACTGCTTCGTCACTTTAAGAGGTGAACTGTTGCGTGGTATAACAATGTTGCAAAGTGTTGAAGCGAAGCACCTTAGAGAAGCAAGTGCTTCAATGGCAAAGCGAGGTTAAGTGTGAAGTAATATGCAGTGGCGGAGCTAGCAATTTCATCAAGAGTGTTCAAGAATTATTTTTTTTAACAAGTGAGTTGAATGTTATTTGCTTAACCTAGTGATTCTACCATGAACGATCTCAACATTTGTCAATATCAAATATAAACAATCGAGTTTTTTTTCTTCTTTTTGATGCATTGATTTTATATGATAAAAATGTATGATTATTGTTTTTAAAGTGAAATATTGATAGAACAAATGCGTCTAGCTTTACGAAACATAAATCACCCCAATAGAAAAAAAAATTCTTAAAAAAGAAGAAGATAAAACGCATATATTGATTTTAGCCTTGGGTTTAAAGTTGTTAACATATATAAACACAAATAATGTAAAATGGTGGCTTTTTTGTTTTCATCATTCGAAAGTGCATTATATCCTAGATAAAAAGTAGAAATACACGATATAAATTAAAATAATGTATTCATATATGTTATTCTATATTATTAAAATTGTAATATTAATAATTAAGAAACTTGAGGAACATAATAATGGTGTGTGAGGTTGTGTTCTGCTCTCAAAATAAAACCAAAACAGTTGTGCGCTCACGGGATTCGAACTTGCGCACCTCGGGTGGAAATGAACACGCTTAACCACTGTGACACGAAAGAACTTATGTCAAGGTTGTTCAACATTAATTATTTATCCCTTAAATTCAGAATTTAACCTCTCTATACGGTGTAATTTTCCGACGAAGGGTGGTCAGCTGACCACCCTTGGATGGCTGTAGTTCCGCCACTGGTAATATGAAACATCTCTCCTTTATAATATATGTGGTAAACATTTTAAAAGGTTTATTTTCAAGAAGTTCAACATTAAAATTTTACATTTCAAACGGCTAAGGTTTCACGTCCTCTCTGATGATTGAATTTCAAGTAAGCATCTTTTCTAGCTTTTTCTCCTTTCTTCTTTTACTTCTCCATTGTCCTTTGGTGTTTGTTTTCTTTTATCTTCTACTTTCTTCATCCTAATTTCAAATGTAATAGGTGATTTTGATCAAAGACAATCCAGAAGAAATTGATCGCAACACAAGATACTTTTGTTAGTGTCTGATTTATAAATATTGTATATGTAAATGTAATTAGTACTCTCATATATGCAAATAGTATGACATTCACAAAATATGTAGGAAACACACATTTAGCAGCTATACTATGTTCTATATAATGGTGTTTGTACGTAATTTAATCATTTATATTAATCGATTTTAGATAAAGAATAAGACTACACATTGGGCCCGTGCACGAATTTTCACTTATTTTACAAAATTATTCCAAGTACATGCATTACTTGTATTGACCCCACCATGTTCACCCACTAACTTCTCAAAGTTGCAGAGATATTTTTAGATTATGACATTTCCCCTAAAATGTTCATTAGAAATCTGTAAAGCTTGCTTAATATTGAATAATAGAAGATATGGCTTTTCCTATCTTGATATAGAAGTTTACTGTAAGCAGTGATGTGAAAATATTGACAAATTTCCATGTGAATGAACAAATAAAGAAAAGATCATTAAAGTACTATCTATGGCTAATAGTTTTGTTGTTTCATGTTTGGTTGATGGATGATAGACACAAGTGATAAATCTATTCATTTTTCTAGGGGCAAAATGTAGACAAACACATTGTTTGTGCTCCTTTTTTTTTGTGTGAATTTCAAAGCTAATTTTCACGTAGATGTATACAAATGATGGTGACGGGGCTACTGGTTCTTACCTATGAAGTATGCTCATGAAGTTATGGTTGCAATAAATTTGACAGGAAGAGTTGGGAACGTGTAATTTTGAAGATTGTTGACTTATGTTAAAAAGAATGCCTATGCTTTTATGTTGTCTCTGTGTGATTTTAGACATTTTTTTTATAGCAAACAAACAAGGAACTAAAAGTCAAGTCCTGACCGAATGATAACACCGTTGCTGGTGCAAAATATTAGTATTACTTGGCCTAAAATGTGTGCTTAGCACGGGCGACACTCATCTAGTATATATATATATATAACATTTATCTTTTATACTTTTTAATAAAATCTCAAATTTCAATAACTTTTTAACCATAGTTGGTAATCTATTTACTCCTTAAATTAATTTTTATAACTGCTCCATTTTTTATCAAAAAAATATATTCAAATATTTAGAATAAAAACTGATAACTTCCCACATGAAAAAAGAAAACTAGAATAAAAATTATTTTGGCTCACCCATGACTCGCTATAAGTCGTGTTTTTTCTAAAATAAATGCAAATGTTTTACATACAATTTGTACAAAAAATTAAAAAATAATTTACGGTTGAATAGAAATAATATAGTTTGTTAGTCTATGATTATTGAAGTTTATTTTAAATTTGATATATATATATGATTTATTATTAGATTCCCTTCAAAAGCAAGTTAATTAACAATATTGCTTATCTATTGTTCCTTCATTTTTAAAGTACGTCTATAATAATAATTAAAATTGAGTCAAATCTTTTTATTTAGTTCTTCTATCCTAATATATATATATATATATATATATATATATAACACGACTAAAATATACATTTGAGACAATCTATCTAATTATTATATTTTAGCATTTCGTATCCATTACTCATTTAATTCTATAATAATTCATATAACATTTGATGCTCTTACCAAATTCATATTTTATGATAAATTTGTGTCATATTTGATATTTGTTCATAATTTTCGGGATATGTATCATTATGGTCGTCAACGAAAAAATTATTTTGTTGTTGTATGGACATGAAAATTACAAACATAACATTCAAGTATTCAATATGTGTTAAAAAGTGCTGAGAAACTTGCTATGATAATCGCCATAACAATTACGCAAGAGTAACTCATGAATGGAAGGTGTCACTTATTAAAGAGCGTAGAGATTTGAGTCTTCTTTAAGATATAATATTGAGAAATACTAATTTAAAATAATTTATTCATATAGACAAATGTATAATATATGTTCGAGCATAGTATATAACATAATTATTTTCTTTTATATTAACCGCGCAACACGCGAGTACGTAAACTAGTTTTTACTAATTAGCGGACCAACTTAATCAACATACTAAAGCATTTAAAGTTACGGAAGCAAGTTTAAATGACTAAATACTGAAGTTTCCATAAACTTCAAAAAGATCTAACAACAAATTGCGGAAAATTAATGCCTAGAACCTGAAAGCCAATGTACCAAAACATCTAATGTTCAACCATAAGTCTAAACAAAAAGGGGTACAACCCCCAAACTAACATAAAAACTAACTAAAGAACTACTCTAAGTCTGAAATATGGGCATAGACAGAAAAGAGAACTCATGGCAGCCCGAAAAAACTGGCTCACCCTTGAATTCGAATGATCACTGATCTTTTAAGCGAGGCCTATCAATAGCCGCCTGAAGATGCCCTGTAATCAACAAAGAAAGAGCAAGTGCAGTAACAGTACACAACCACAATGTACTGGTAGGCACGCGGCTATCCCACTAAATGCAACATACATAAGTCAATACAACATAATAATAACATTCATACACCGAACATATACAATAACAATATCATTTACGAATAACGATCAAGTTCACAACTCTCAAGTACACAGTTATGTCAAGTCAATGGTTCTCTCATGGAACCCAAACCCAAAATGTTAACATACCGATATGTGGTATCCGATCCAATGTTTATGCCGAAACGTGGCAATCGATCCCATATTTATGTCGAAACGTGGCAACCGATCCAAGTTAGTGTATCGGAACGCAACACCCGATCCATTCAACAAGCCACAATCACAAAGTACATTCTCATAATCATACAATCAAGTCATGATTCATGGCATTCATTATTCATCTATCCTCATTTACATTTAGTGTGATCAACAATGCAACATTCTCATACATACATCTATCATAATGAAGCAAGAGCAAACATACATCACACAATCATAGAATCACAACCATCACCTACCTCGAAACAAGCTTGAATCCCCTATGAAACTTGATTCTTCCCTTTTCGAATTTGTTTCTCTTGTTCTTGGTCTACAAATGATCAATATAACACAAAAATCAATAAACAATAACTAATTACCCGAATTACTAGCAATTCTATCAACCCTAGATCATACCTATGATCCCCATACCCCAAATTAGGACTTTTTCCACCATAATTTCCAGATCAAAACCGTCCCCCATCGATAATTACCCATTAGATTACGTTCTATGGATCGAAAAACAGATTCGAGGAGTTAAAATCTTACCTTTAGCCTCAAGAATGGTGAAAAACTGTCAAGAAAACCCCTGGGTTCGTTCTTAGCTCTCTAGTTCGAAAATTGTAGAATAAAATGTTTTTGGGGTTTATTTCCGACTTTAAGTCACGTCGGCCCCGCTACAGCGGCCCCTCCTTGGTGGCATAAATCCCGTCTCAGCGGCTTGCACGGAACCAGTGAGTCGATTTAAGAATTCCAAACTCCCATTTCACAACACACCTTCATCCCACGACACTCAGAAACTATCTGTTCACGCTAAGATCAATTCCAGGAGTTCTACTCACCCGAATTCAATTCTGTAAAGTCGTACAGGTTCCTTAACGTCTTATCTATCTACTCATATGATTAAATTCATAATTGGATCACCCAATTGCTACTATATTTTCCTAGACCTCACAGACTCAATCCGATTTCGTCCAAATCTAGACTAGGTTGGGAAATCCCAAGTTACTACGAAAAAAAAATTCGGCTCAAAAATTTTCCCCGTTGACTTTTCTATAACGACGGGAATAGGCCGTTACAAAAAATAAAAACAAGATAGTTTACATATGTTGGATAAGATGGAAGCAGAATGAATGGGTTGAAGTGCAAAATGAAATAGACTGTTTTAGACAACAGAAGAATTTGGGCCTATACTATACATACAAATGCTGACTTGAAGCCCACACAAAAGTGTGGCACAACTACACAAAATGGTCACATATTCTACACTAGTTTAGTCTAGATTCTAGAACCTTCATTCAAATATTTATAAATATCGGTGATACGGTTGTTCAAAATTGGATCAAAACTGATAACTCGAATTAAATTTTTTTTAATGATTTATTGGTAATGAACGTTTTGATTTTCTTTTATTATCTGGTTATCGATTCTTAACGGTTTGAGATTTTTCTTAACGGATTAACCGATAACCTGATAGTATATTAATAAATTATATTTATGCTATTCGGTATATAATGTCCCTGACTTAGGATTTAGTATCATATTTTTATTTCTGACAATCTCAAACTTTCGGTTATTCTACAATGTGTTAGTATTGCTTTTGAGCATCTTGTTAGTAAGTATTGGTTTTGAGCAAGATGCAATCTATCAATATGTATGTGCATGTTTATTTAGTTTGTCATCATGTTTCTACGTGATTTTCAATCATATTTTTTTGTGTAAAATCTTAATGGTTAAATCAATAACCGATAAGTCAAAATCTTAATAATTTTATAATGATTTAACATGCCTATAAATCGATAATCAATTAACTTCAAAAACGAATAGATCAATACGCAATCTTAATTGACAAAGCCATCTGAAGAGAAGGATGGTCCAGTATACATCCTTCGCTGAAAAATTATATGTTATATAGATGTAAAACTGATAGCTATTATCAATGTATAATAATTCTATCAACATATTTCAGACAAATTTAGTACTTGAGGCCAGGGAAGAAAAATAGATTCATAAAACTATATTTAAAATAGTAAGTGTTTAATTAGAGGACGACAAATTAACAATTTTTACATTATAATATTCGACATAATTAATTTACTATATTAGTTTTCTGTTAATTTGAAATAAATTTTATCTCTTCAATTTCCCTCCAAAATTTGAATTTTGCATTGATTTGCTGATTTAATGTCTTGTTCACTTGTGAAATTTAAGGAACGTGACTGTGATTTTCATCATTACTAAAATTTATGAGTCACAAAGGCTTGACAGAAACAATAAATGTGAGAAAGACAAAGTTTACTGCTGCAATACTATTCACTCAAAATACCAACAAATAGCAGCAGCTAAAATCTTCGTGTCAACTAACGAGTGCCGTGATAGAGCGGTAAATAATTTTTTATTTTTTATAAAAGAGTTTGGCTTTGAATCTTCCTAAATATGAAGTCATTTTTATTAGGGAACATTTTACCTCTAATATTAATCTTTTTTAATATAAATTCAGATCTAATTGGATTTCAATATAAATATCGAACACCTGACGATCAATGAACAAAAAGAGTTAATTGAGATATTTTCATTTAAGAAATTAGGGTACATATGACTAGTGAATAGTGACTACATAAATATATTCATGTAAACGTCATGTATATAAAATAATAAAGGGGAAAACATGGGAGTTAACTGAGGATACATATGTGTTCAAAGTAACATGATAAGGATATCTATGTCAAAAAGATAATGACGAGAATAAATATAACATTTTCCAAAGAATATGAAGGCAAATATGATCATTTTCCGTAAAACTTAAAACCATTATACAATTTTTAAATTCATTTTGCAATTTCATCTTCATAAATTTTAAATAAAGTGTTTCTTCTTTCTCCTTTGAAAAAAATAAAAATAAACACAATTTTCAACTCTTAACTTCATAAATTTCAAATAAAAGAAATATTTAGAATTCATGGTCCAATGCCTACTTAAATTTTATGATATAAATTTCTTTGACCATTTAAAAAATTTGTACTGTTTTTTTGTTAGTCTGTTTCAAAAAAGTTACAATTCATATTTCATTTTAAACTTCTTAATTTATCCAGAAGCTTTTATAATTAATCACATAAATATTATAATATATTTATAATTATAAGTTTTGAAATTTTTATAACCACACAAATAAAATCTCATATTTAAGATATTTTATTTTTTAAAATTTTATACCAAATTAAATTTTATTAGATAAATTGATAAAAGCAACCAAAGAAAAACAAATTGTCTATAGTAGTTTTGTTTTTAAAAAACAGATACAGTACTGTAAATCTATAGAATGTCTGATTTCAACTACTCCATATTAATGCTGTTGTCATATGGAGCCCCTTTGCCCATAGAAGATTCCAAATATTTGAAATTCCACAATTGAACAAAGTGTTTTTATTGACTCATTATTTTAATTTTTAATAGAATTTTTTATATAAATTGTAAGTCGAATTTATTGTTTACTTTTTGTAATTTTGATGAGTTATATACGTATATTATTTACATATTATATATGATTATACATACATCAATTATATATCTGTTAATTTTATTTTTTTTAATATAAGCACTTGGAAAAGTGACTATATATTATATAAATTTAATGTAATTTCATAAGTTGAGTCGAGAGGGTAGTGGATGCAGATTTTATACCATTCTTATCTTTGTAGAGGTAAATAAACTATTTTCGATAGACCCTCGATTCAAATAAAGAAAAGAAAAGCAATTCAAAGTAAGTTTAGACATAAAGAATACGAAAGTTAAGAAACTCAAAGATATAATAAGAACACTACATGACATATATATTGAAGAAGGGAGTTTGAGAATAATATTAATGTTGAAAGAAAAAAATAGGAACAACCACTAAATAATATAATGATCGTAATACAAAAAAATAACGTATATTAAATATTTAATCTAGAATTCAATTATTATATATTTAATTTACTCACACGATATCAATGTAGAAACTCATAAATTTTGTGTCCTCTCCCTCTTGACCATTTAGATAGAGTTGTTTGAAGTTTCAAATTTCAATCTTTTTAAAGTATTTGATTGCATGTTTGATGTTTCCCTCTCTAATGTCCCTTTCCTAGCAGGCAACCGTACACAATTTTTTTTTGAATCATTGTATGATTTACCCTAAAAACATGCTTTGAGGTGAAAGTAAAGAGCAAACAACAAGCTAAGAGTACTAGAGATGGTAGGGGTCGGTCAGTGTCAAATAAGCGGATTGAATTGAGTTTAAATAAATTAAGTTAATAATAATCCATTCAAATGTTACTTATGCTAAATAGGCTAAAAACAAATCATAACACAACCCCCTCAATTCTTATTGAATTTTGAACGAATTATAATTATATGAATTAATTTTTTCACTATGTAAAGATATATGTATTATTACTCACAATTAACACCCCTTATAAGTTAAATGTACCAACAAAGATTGTGGTGAAATGGTAAGTAATCTTTTATTCTTAATCAGAGGTTTTTGGTTCGAGTCTTCCTTGGGTATGAAATTTCCTAGCGCGAATTCAAATTTAATCAAGTTTTGACATGGATATTAAACACTAGGCAAAAAATTATTCTTTTTTCTAATAGAAACATCCGTTATTTGTACATAATGTATCAAATGGCAAACTTTACTACATAACTATTTTTTATAACATCAATAGAATAATTGAATATTTAATAAAATAATTGAACTATACTTGTTGTTATGATAAAGAAATTTCAAGATTATTTTTTATCACATTAAAGTATTTGAATTCCCCCTAATATAACAATAAAGTCACTAGAGGGGGACGTAATAGTGCATCAACAATATTATTATTATTATTATTATTGTTTTAAAGCACACATGTGCTATTAATTTAGGCGTTAGTTTTGTATTAACACTAGTTATCTATTTCTATATTCTAAGGGCTCATTTGGTGTGAGGGATAAGAATAAATAGTCATGGGATAAAATTTAGATGTCTTGTTTGGTTGACATGTTTGAGATAACTTATCCCACCATTTATAGTATAGTGATGAGATAAGACGATAAGTTATCACATATACATGGCGGGATAACTTTATCCCAGGATAACTAATCTCAGGATAATTCCCAACCAAACGATCCCTAAGAGTTAAGCTTAGAATAATTTGTTTATTTTATCTTTATATAAACTCCATCACATTAAATATATATACTTTTTTTTATTTCTCATTATTATAATACGGTCAATTTTTTGTATATTAGCATTCTTTGTCTGAATATTTTTTTAATTATTATACTAAGATGTTATTATAAGAAATATATAATATAATATAAATAAACGTGTGATTTTAAAGAAAATTTGAATATTATAATACAATGTTCCCACATAAGATGGTTGTTATAGTAAAATTTGATTATATAATATATTAATTTTATATATGAATTAACTCAAATGGAAGACAACCAAACAAGAAGAGCAGTAGTTTTATATTAGCTACTGATTATCTATTCCTACATTTTACGAGTTAGTTTAAGATAATTTGATTATTTTATCTGTATATAAATTTCATTGAAGATTCATTTAGATATATATATTGTTTTCTTTTTATTTTTCTGCATTTATAATGTGATTAAACTTTTTTACAATAACATTGTTTATCTGAATATATTTTTTAGTTACTATATTGAAATGATATTACAAGGAACATATAATATAAAGTAAAATAAACGTTTGATTTTAAAGAAAATTTAACTATTACAATGCAATGTTATTATATAAGGTGACTATTATAATGAAATTTGACCGTATAATATATTATTTTTATACATTAATTAACTCAAATGGAAGACCAACCAACCAACAAAGAGCGATCTCATCTTACCAACATGGGTTGTGGTGCATTGGTGGGAGTGTTTCACCCTTAACCAGAGGTCTCAGGTTCGAGCTTTGGGTATGGAGAAAATGTTGTTAGGAGCGCCACCTCCGAATGGGCCCTGCAAAGAGCGATCCAAATTTAGTCGGAGCTCCAATGTGGGCTCCGAATACTGGTGGAAAACAAAAAAAAAAGAAAGAGCGATCTCATCTTGCTTGCTTCTAACGAAGCTTCTAGCTCTAAATAATAACAACAACAAAATAGGAAAGTGCTAAATGGCCAGAAAATTAAAAAAACTATAATATTTTTTTTTTATTTTAAAATAAATTGATGTTTTTTTTCATTTTTTAGTTAAAATGTATTAAAATTAAAAAAAAATAAAAATTAAAAGGTAAAATAACATAAATAAAATATAATTCTGCTCAAATTCTGACCAAATTTTTTGGCCAAAAAGATTTTTCATTAAACTAAATGGGGAGTATAAAATGAAAGCACCTCCCCCTTTATCTCTGATCTGTGTGGGGATATGATGCAGTTTTTTCTTTGGGTTTCTACTGAGAAAGTTAAAGGGTCAATTTTTTTTATCCAAATCAGTCATAGCCACTGAAAGCCATAAAGTCTCTTGTGTGTCATTTGAACATTAGGTGCTTCATTCGAATTCTTGAATTTTGTCAATGTGAAAACTACTTAAAGTTATGTTCTTTACTATAACTGGATTCTGAATTACACACTTCCTTGCATTCCATTTTTGTGAAGAAAAACACAAACATTAAAAGGGTCAGTGATTCAATAGTAGTTAATGTCATCTGGGAAACAGCTCATTTCACCTGAGGCATTTTGCACCAATTTTGAAAGAAGTAACTTTTTGGGCTGTAGTTGTCACTTGTCATCTGAATGTATTTTCAGAAATCATGTGCAAGAACTGTTCATTCTTTCATTTTTTGTAGCATTTGATGATTTTGGACCATGATTGAGTACTTGAGCTTCAGCTTCTGTCAAATCTTTTGGATTCATTAAACCAAATCTCCCAAAAAAGAAGTCTTTTGCTGCTAAAGTTGGAATCTTTTTGCTTAGATTTCTCCTCTCTTGTCATGTAAACACAAAATACTTTTCTTATATAAGACAAAGATTACTCCTTTTTCCTTTCTACCTTCAGTTTCTTGAGTAATTCACTTAGGCTTATTAGTTGTTTACAAGGGTCTCATCAGTTGTCTCTTCTTTACCAGCATATACTGTTATAGAATAGTGACAATTTCAGTTGTATATGGTGGGTCAGACAGAACAATAATGCCTATAAAGTTTTGTTCTTGATAATCTTGTTGTTGTGTTAAGCAAACATGAATGTCTTGTGGGGTTGAGTTTCTTGAAAGTTTAAAGAAAGGTGTGAAAACTATTCTGGGGTAATGAGTAAGGAGGTGAAGAAAGGGAAGCAGGAGGGTAAAAGTAGTTGTGCTGTTGCTGAGAAAGTTATGGTGGCTGTTAAGGCATCAAAAGAGATACCTAAGAATGCTCTTGTGTGGGCTTTGAATCATGTTGTTCAACCTGGAGATTACATTACACTTCTTGTGGTTGTTCCTTCACAAAGCTCTGGTATAACATTCATCTGACTTGTTTACATTTCTTTCAGTATCTCATTGTGGTAGCACTAAAATGTAGTATTAGTATTCAAGTATATGTTAACTACCTTTATAGAAAGCAAAGAGCCTACATAAAGAGAACTTTTGATTGTTATCATGGAGTTTATACATAATATAGCTATTTGGTATTCTTACTTGCTTTGAGATTAGGTACTTATTACAGTGCAAGCTAGCCCGGATGCCCGTTATGAAAAAATAAAAAGAAAGATTAGGTACTTTAGAGTGTTGTCTGATTGAAACAAAAATTCTCTGAATTGAACAGAAATCTTGGTTTATTGATTATTCTACTCCTCTTTCCTGATTGACACTCTCATGTCTTCTTATCGATGCTGAATATATTCCTTGTGGATTTATCCGGCAGTTTGTTACTTGTAGCTATTTTAAAGCTAAGCTGATCTTGGCTCCTGTAAGAATAGGAAAGATAGTCAGTCCTTCAAGGAGGATTTACTTCTCAAGCCACTGACTTCTAATTAGTCTATTGAAGCTAGCCCTGCATTGTTTTTCTTTACTGCTTTTCTGTAGGGTCTCCATTATGCATCTCTACTGAATCTTTTGTGCCTTGACAAGTAAATTCCTGGTGCTTCTTGTTATCAGTTTTTGCTGTTTTGGTGCTTCGTGCTTCCACGAAAAAGTCTAGCAACGGGATGTTCTAATTATATGGGCATAACTTTACTGATTTTCACAAATATTTGCTAGGTAGAAAGATGTGGGGTTTCCCCATGTTTGCTGGAGATTGTGCCAATGGTCCCCGGAAGTCACATTCCGGAAATAGTAGTGAGCAAAAGTCAGACTTAACAGATTCCTACTCTCAGATGATCCTTCAGCTCCAAGATGTTTACGATCCCACTAAGGTTAATGCCAAAATTCTCTCTTTGTGCAGATTGTTATTAGGTAATTTTACACTGACATACTAAAAGCTTGGTGCTTTTCGTTCACTTCACCAGATAAACTTGAAGATTAAAATTGTTTCTGGTTCACCGCATGGAGCTGTGGCTGCTGAGGCAAAGAAGAGTCAAGCTAATTGGGTTGTTTTGGACAAGTAATTTTAGAAGTTTTCAGAGTGTGATTCCTTGTTTATGTTATTTTATTCTATATCTTCTCTAAGCTGTTGCTGATTCTTGTTTGAACTGTTCCAGACATCTCAAACATGAGAAGAAATGTTGTATGCAAGAGCTGCATTGCAATATCGTAGTAATGAAACGATCTCAACCAAAAGTTCTCCGCCTAAATTTAGTCGGTTCACCTAAAAAGGAACCTGATGTCCCGGGATCATTATCTTCAGAGAAAGCTCAATCACGTGGACCAGAACTAGAAAAGAATTATTCATTGGCTTCTTCTAGAGGTCCATTAGTAACACCAACAAGTAGTCCAGAGATTTTCAGTGTTACTGAAGTTGGTACTTCATCAGTTTCAAGTTCTGATCCAGGAACTTCACCATTTTTTGTCGCTGAAGTAAATCGGGATTTGCATAAGGCAGTGTTGTTAGCCTTAAAGGAAGATCAAGATGTAGATGATTCAAGTTCAGAGAGTGAGAGTGAAAATCTATCTTGTTCAAGCTCAAGATTCCAACCGTGGGTGGTGGACAGTGTCAGTTCACATTGTCAACTCTCTCAACGCCAGCAAATTAGCTCGATAAGATCTTTTGACAGGCCACAAACTTCTACAACCAATTCATTACTGGAGAAGTTTACTAAGCTTGATACGGAAGGTGGCTCTGGATCCCCGAGCTATAGAGATGATATGGATTACAATCGAAATATGAGAGAAGCAGGTCCATTAACCAGAAGTGCACCTCTTGGCCCTCCTCCCTTGTGTTCAATATGTCAACACAAGGCTCCTGTATTTGGGAAACCTCCCAGGTGGTTCACTTATACAGAGCTGGAGCTTGCAACAGGAGGATTTTCACAAGCCAATTTCTTGGCAGAGGGAGGATATGGATCCGTTCACAGAGGAGTCCTTCCAGACGGTCAAGTTGTTGCTGTCAAGCAACATAAGTTGGCAAGTTCTCAAGGGGATCAAGAATTTTGCTCGGAAGTTGAAGTGCTCAGCTGCGCTCAGCACCGAAATGTTGTCATGTTGATAGGATTCTGCATTGAAGACAGGAGAAGATTGCTAGTATATGAATATATATGCAATGGTTCTTTAGATTCTCATCTATATGGTATGTGTACTCATGTTTGTTTATGTCCTTTACACACTCTGATGAATCTGCTGATTATTGCTTCAATCAATGAATGGACTTCTTTTAGGTTGGCTGGGTTACTTTGCATGAACTGTTACAATAATGGTGATATAAAGAGGGTTTTTGTGGTGTCTAAGATTAGTCTTTCTGCCTTTGTATTACTTACCATCATGTTCTGCATTTACAGGACGCAATAAGGAACCTTTGGAGTGGTCTGCACGTCAAAAGATAGCTGTTGGAGCTGCACGAGGTTTGCGATATCTTCATGAAGAGTGCAGAGTGGGCTGCATTGTCCATCGGGACATGAGACCAAACAACATTCTCATCACTCATGACTTTGAACCACTAGTATGGACAATCTCTTACTAATAAGAATGTTATTCAAGATAAATGTTACTTCTAGCCAAGGCTCCTTTGGAGCATAAAAAGAGTCTGCACCAGTGTCTCATATTTCCCTGTGTATCTGTTCTTGATAGCTAATGACTTGTCAAAATTCTCTTACATGGATCTACCTGTCCAATTGCCATTGACAAGACGGAGAGATAGATAAGCAGTTAAATGCAAATATGACATTTCTTTTAGATGTATCACTAATATACATGGTCACATCAATTATTCTAATCTCTCTAAGCTCAATTGATTTTTCTTGTCGGCTTAGTATATATAACAAATAAAACAGATTCCTAGTGCTTATAGCTTTTCAAGCAACTGATTGGAAGACGAAAACAACAAAAGGAGATCACCTTTGTGAACAAGTTAACATCATGAATTTATTGTGCTTTAAGCAGTACTTCGAACTGTACTAATCTTGCTTCACCTTCGTTTTCTAGGTCGGAGACTTTGGTTTGGCTAGATGGCAACCGGATGGTGATACATGCGTTGAAACGAGAGTACTTGGAACATTTGGGTTAGGCCTTGGAAAGTTGTTTGTATTTTACTTTTGATATGCCATTGCAGAACTAATAAGCTAATTTTCTGTATTTAGGTACTTGGCTCCTGAGTATACTCAAAGCGGCCAAATTACTGAGAAAGCTGATGTTTACTCGTTTGGTGTGGTGCTCGTAGAGCTTGTAACTGGTCGTAAAGCAGTGGATCTTAACAGGCCTAAAGGCCAGCAGTGTCTCACAGAATGGGTATACTTCAACATCTTATTTTACATCTGTGTTTAGTTCTGAAATTATAGGGAGCAGTTATACAGATATGCAGGAGTTCCTACCATTTCCCCCTTTAACATATCAATGAATTTGTCATGAATTCATTTTCAGGCACGTCCATTGTTGGAAGAATGTGCAATCGATGAGTTAATAGATGCCCGGATAGGAAGCAGCTACAAGGAGCACGAGGTGTATTGCATGGTGCATGCTGCATCTTTGTGCATAAGGCAGGATCCTCAGACTAGGCCTCGAATGTCTCAGGTATGTGTTTCCTTTTGCATAGACTTTTTACAATCTTGATTATGATTCTTGCAATTTAGTCATGAATAGGGCTGGATTCTCATGTAATTTTGGTTTTATCTCAGGTACTTCGAATTCTTGAAGGTGACCTGATGATGGATTCTGGTAAAATGTCTACAACACCTAGGTATGATGTGGGAAGCCAAAGTGGAAGGATTTTGTCTAATCACCTCATGCAGTATGAAAGGTACAGTAGTTCTATACGAAATGACGAATTGGAGGGTCTAAGTCCAAAGCTCTCATTTGATAAAAGGAACCCCTCTATTATTTGGGATAGGGATAGTCACAGGACTGCATTTTCAGATCATCTGTAAATCACTTTGTACCTGACTCTTGTGATCAAAGATATATATTGCTGCTATTTCAGCAGTTCAAGCCAGGGAGTTCTGATCAAAAGCCATATACCTTTCCATTACTTGTGCACAAGTGAGTCATAATAGTATGTTTTTTTTTTGTATTGGTACCCAATCTACTTGTGCTTATCTCAAGGAAGGAAACATCGATTCTTGAGGCATTGGATTCTCATTAATGTTTGTGTTACTCTTAAGATGTTCTCGTTTCCACTTAGTCCCCACCATAGGCACGAGTTTTGTCCTGAGTTAGGTTAGCACTACACTCTACGAGGGCCAACAGTGGTTGCTACTTTTTTCTTCCTTAGTGACTCGAACCAAACCTTGTGGTCAAAAGTGTAGGGGTTCTACCACTAGAACAAGCCTCACTCGTCTATGATTGTTTTGATACACCAAACTTGCATTACTACAAGTTTCACTGCTGCATTTTATGAGAAAAGCACTCTATTTACAAATTTCTTGTAAAAGTCAACAATTCAGATAAAGATCCAATATACATTCAGTGTTCAAGCAATTCAGAAAAAGATTCAATATACATTCATTGTTCAGGCAATTTGATTCTTCGGCGCCATCTTTGCAGTGAAAAGGGAAAATCCAACCTTTGTACATCTCCAAGCTAGTAATATCAAAGTTGTGAAGGGTCTCCATTACAAACTTGGAATGGACTTGGCTCGAATAAACTGCTTGAGCATAGCTTTCTCCTCATCAATGCGCTTTTTCTCCTCGGGATCTTTTGGCTTAAGTTTTCTCTTCTCTTCCAATATCCATTTCATTAGTTCTCGTTGTTGATCTTCTGGTATTGGTTCATGAACAATAGCAGGCTGCACAAGAGCTGGAACAGTTGCTTGCTTCTCAGCAACTACAGTAATAGCAGCTGTAGATGAAACGGAACTGCTAGGAACATCTGACACTTCTCCTGCCTCAGTTCCCACATCTTTCTTTTTGTTCATGAAAATATAAGCTACATAAATTACACAGAAAAGCATAAGTCGATGTACGATGAATGTAAAAGCAAGATGAGTTATTGAATGAGAATTGGAAAGGCATAGAAGCACAGCTCCAAATTATGTAGAGAATGCAAGAGTAACGAAAGAGTACAGGTTGAATTATCTTCACTCATCAGAATCAGACATCTCTCTATGCTCATTACATGCACATAATAAGTGCTCGCTACTTCTCCGTTAGAATCATCTCTTAACAGCACATGTTTTTGCTAAAGAAATGCAGTGAAAGAACAATAAATCCACATGCAGTAAAGCAAAATACAGAATAAAAACTGTCCACCACTTGGAGTATGAGTTAAACATATTATGATTTCTTTATATCGAAACTGAATATGTTTAGATACAAGAAATATAGATCAACTGATTAAGACATATGGTGCACAAGGACTATAAGTCACTATATAAGATCTCAATAGAAGGCTATCCAGTTATGTACATTTCCAACTTGAATAGAATCACCAAGTGAAATGCACCATGAAGTAAAAGTGCATACAAGATTCCATTCTTTCTTCTTTTTAAAGTAGAATTTGGCTTTGCTTAGAGAAATTATCAATCAAAGCTCAGACTTTCTCATTTTGCTAGACCATACAAAACTGAATCGCAAGATTTCACCAGACTTCCTCAATTTTTCTTTCAGTAATGGGAAGTGAAGTGTAAACTAGGCCGGAGGAATAAAAAATACAGACTAGAGAGTGGACTCACTAGTTTATATAAATGTCAATTCTATCAGAGTACTTATTTATGCAACTATCAGACAACAATCAAATTTTAGAGCAAGCAACACTACGGACACCGCAAACAACCAAAATGCAGCAAACTTTGCATGTCAAAACATTGTCAGTGCCGCAAGAACCCCATTTAAGTTCTGTTGAAAATATAATGAAGTAAATAAAAATGTGCTCTCTCTAATAGCTTAGGCTTTTAGATGAGATGGTCACACACTTTAACATTGTATCAGAGTACTGGGATCGAGTTTTTGTCATTAATCGGAGAACTCATGCACTATAATACAATGCATCTGCCCCCAAGGCCTAGCTCAAGTGGCAAAAGGTGGAGGATTTGTGGCTTAGGTCGCAGGTTCAAGCCCCAAAGCGAAGCCTGGTATTTAAGTGGAGAAGGGTAGAGGGGCGGGCCCATTATCCACCGAGTTTAGAAGGCTGTCATTGGTCCAAAGGGCGGGTCACAGACGGATTTCTCGATTATCAAAAAAATAATGCACTGTATCTACTAAAAATATTTAATAATCTACATTCAAATAAGGACTAGCCTCATCCCATATTTAGAAGGAAAAAAGCTACGGAGAAATTAGCTAGGAGAAGACATTTATATTACAAAATTCAAGGGGTGAAAAAATGATCAAGTTCTCTTGGTTTGCATTTTATTGAACTTTCTCCCATCTCTCTCTTTTCTCAAGTGTTTTTTGGCCTCGTAGTGCATCGTTTTCATTCCAAACTACTTTGCAATGTCAAATTCGACAGTGACCAGTGAATGGATATTTGAACCACCGTATACAAGAAAAAACCAAACCTTTTTTGAGTTATAATTTGAGAAGTGTACTCTTGTTCTAACTTTTCTTATCATTCCTCCATACCTTTTTCAGCCCCTATCAGCTACGAGCAAGTGTAGTATCTATTCCAATCATCTTAATATATTTCCCGTCTTTTTTTCCTAAATAAGAGCTACGATCAAAGAAATCGTAAAACTGTATACTTGACTTGTTGAGCATGATACAAAGCTTACGATATCATTTTCCTTATACGAGCTACCATCTCCAAAACAACTCAATATATTCATCCAATAAAGTGATGAACCAACACAGTAGGCATTACTCCACTTCAGAGACCAACTGATGTGAGGTTCTGTTGAATTTTCAATAACCATTTGTTTTAGATTCTACAGAACCTCACATTAGTGGAATCAAAACAAAATTAAACTTACAACCAGAAGGGATCTAGGATTTGTTGAGCAGGTATAGTATTTAGCAGCACCAACTAACCTCAGTTTTAACCAAATGTATAGTTGAAAAATTTTGTGACTCACAAAATGGTACTCCTTTCATTCATTTTTACTTGTCCACTGTACTAAACTTTTACTTTGACATTTGAAAAACATATTTAACCGTCAGAATTAATTACGTACTTATTCTCCAAATCATCCCAAAACCTAAAACTAAACAGTAATTACATTCAAAGTTCAAAGTGGACGCCTCTACACCAATTGACCGATCTATCCAGATTATAACAAATGATCTACAAAACTGCAGTCATAATTGGTACTAGATAGTTAAAGAGCAAGCAAATAGGCAGAGATTGAATACAAGTTAAGGAGTGAGGGAAAAACCTCCAACAGACAAATTGACAGCCAAGAACATAG
This sequence comes from Solanum gracilifrons, assembly GCA_029582605.1. Classification (NCBI taxonomy): domain Eukaryota; kingdom Viridiplantae; phylum Streptophyta; class Magnoliopsida; order Solanales; family Solanaceae; genus Solanum; species Solanum gracilifrons. Next base: position 19,713 of record JAJOOH010013373.1, read on the forward strand.
GAAAAATGAACTTGTTACGGCGGAGAAAAGATTCCTTGGGTGGAGGTGGCGGCGCCGCCGCACTATCCACCGGCGTTGATGTTGACGTTGACGCCATGGATGATGTGAAAGAAGTTGTTGATTTTGCTTCAACTGCGCTGTAATAATACAACTAAACACGAATTAAAAGCATGTTGCTTCTTCTGACAAAGTTAAATAATTATTCCCTCCATTTCATTTTTGGTTAGAACATGTCGTTATTGATTGGGTATTTTCCTTTAAGACAATATTTAATTAATTATATTTTAAAATTTTAAATTTGACTTTTAGTACTTTTCCCAATTCAATTTATTTATGTTAGTTTAGATTTTAAGAATCAAACAAGTTTTTATCAGATTTTTTAGATATGTTTTAAATAATTTAGAGATAATAATTTTTACGCAGTTTTCAAATATATAAATTTTGTTTCACAAGACTTAATAATTCTAAGTCAAAACTAAGAATCACTTTTAAAATTCAAATTAAACGAAAGGAATCATTTAATGATAAGAATAACATTGGAAGAAAAATAGAAAATAATAAATTTCTTTTTATTTTTAAAAATATTTTTAATATAAAGACATTGAGGGAGTAATTGAAATGAGAATACTTCTATATTATTAGCATTTGGGGACATGGATGAGGCATGAGTTTATTAGTAAACTTTCTGTGGAATATTTTATGTCAACTTATCCTTGTTGAGTAATTGAAATGAGAATACTTTTATGCAACAAGGTTTAATCAAGTCTTGGTTCATGCATATTTGATTTTTTCGTTAATTGACATAAAAAGTGCAATGATTTCTGTCAAATCATTCATAAATTAACATAGAAAGTGCAACGATTTCTTGCAAGTTGCAACACACACTAAATAACTACGACATTTAGTACTGCTACCTTCTACGGATGAACCAATGTGCATCGAAAATCCCGGGTATTCAAGAGGAGTTTGAGAGTGCCAAGAAAAATAAGACAATACAACTAAATAAAAATTGTTATCTTTTTCACCTTCTACTGAAATAATTTGAACATATTATACATGCAAAACAAATAGGGTCATGATCTCGCTGCTATAAAATGTGTAATAGATTTCCATCAGCTGGGGCAAAATTAGTAGCTTTCAAAGGAAATGCAACATTTGCCTTCGGTGGTACCCCAGTCTTTTCTAGCTCCACTGCTTATTGCCTCCGTAACCCCTTCCACGGTCTCGAAACCCTCCCTGACCTAGCCATAAACGAAAATCATTAAGATGAAAAACACTGAGATATTTATTGTCACTAAATAGTACTTTGCCTAGCCCATGAAGTTATTAACAGCAAAGCATATCCTACTGGAAAGTCAGTTGACCAGGAAACACATCAAAGGCAGAATCCATGGAATTTAATCCTTCTCATCTATCCTACCCGACAGAAGAGATTCACAATATCCAATCAATTGATGTGCTATGATGAACCAAAAGATCAAAGTTATTTCCACACACGATTAATAGACTAACCAGGAGGGGGAGGAGCACCACGTCCCATTTTCGCCAATTCAGGACCAACTTTCTGTCCGGCCTCCTCAAGAATGTTAACAAGATCCTTTGCAAACCTAGCATTTGCTGCAGTAAAGAATGTGTATGCTGTCCCTGAGGCACCAGCCCTTCCCGTTCTACCAATGCGATGAACATAGTCCTCCAATGATCCAGGAAAATCATAGTTGATTACAAATTTTACATCCTTCACATCTGCACCAATTCAAAAGTAAGTTGTGAAGTGCATAAAATGCTTCCTAGTAGTTAAATTGGTTATGGTGCAAGTTTACTTCTTTCTCCCAAAGACTGCGTTAACGGGCCTTCACAGATTGAAATGTACTAAGCCAACTAATTGAAGTGATAACCATTTTTCAGTACTTCAGAAGTCAGTACAATTGGACATGCTTGCCATAACTTCCTTGCACAACAAATTGTCCTCGTCATAGTCAAGGGTGGAGCTACACTAGGGCAAGGGGTGTCAAGCGACACCCCTTCATCGGAAAATTATTTTGTATATATAAGTCAAAATTTGCTTTAATAAATATATATACAAGTGTTGACACCTCTTGACACAAGTTGAAGGTTTAGTGTAGTGGTTGAGGGGTTGCAAAAATTGCTTGAGGTTGTGTGTTCTATCCCTGATAGCAGTGCTTATAAATATTTACTTTATAATTTGACACCCCTTAATAAAAATCCTGGCTCCGCCACTGGTCATAGTACCCTCTTAAGAGGGTATATTAGTCATTGGTCTTTGTAGCAAGCAACTATGCAAGGGTATATAGCAAGCAAGATATATGGAGCATTCACAACATTTCAAGGTCGCACCCAAGGATGTGGCTTAGTGGTCAATGAAGCGTGTTGAGAACTATGAGGGCTCAAGTTCAAATCTCAACCGAGATAAAAATCAATAGGTGATTTCTTCCCATATGTCCTAGCCTTGGTGGACAAAGTTAGCTGGTACCTATTGCTAGTGGAGGTGGTAGGTATCTCGTGGAATTAGTTGAGGTGCGAGCAAGCTGGCCCGAACACCATGATTATCAAAAAACAAGAACATACCAGGTCCCAATATGAGTTATTTCTGTTTATACATTTAACTGAAATTGTCCTTGTGTCATCTACAAGATGCTACATAGAAAGAGCCTGAATATCTTCATATCTGATGGCCACAAAAACTAGAGATTGGCAATTTATGAAAATATAATTGCAACAACAGATTATAATAAAACCAATAGTCATAGACAGACGAAAAAGTATAACAATGTATAAAACCATACAGTCAGAGAGTTCAGAGGGATCAGACGCATAATAGAGCACTGATTTTAGATGAGATCGAGATTTAGAGAACCTCTAGTTAAGCCTTAGAAGATCAGACATCCAGATTTTGTCAGGGGTTCAAGACTTCTAAGTTCGTGTAAGATTTAAAAAGCCTCTGGTTTAAAAAAAAAACCTCTAGTTTGCTTAAATTATTAAGACTCTGGTTTTCTAAAACCTCTATTTTTCCTATAACTATTATTTTTCGAATGGTGTAATTTTCCTATAATTATTATCTTTGTTATCACTAAAATACATTCTTTAGTATAATGACCTAATAGAAAACACTAACAAATTAGTTTCAAAAAATAAATAGACCTAATAGAGCAGAATAGATAATAGGAACTTCTAGTTTTCCTAAAATTATTTAGTACATCTATGATTTAGACTCTGGTTTTTTAAAACATCTAATTTTCCAATAATTACTATCTTTGTTATCACTAAAGTACATTATTTAGTATAGAAATCAATAGATCTAATACAGCAAATTAGATAATAGGATTCATACCACAATCCCAATTAATTTGTGATTGAGGATAGTTGATAGATCGAATATTTTTTCATCTAACCTTTTACCTACATCTCTTCCCACCACATGCTTCTCAATTTTCTAAATTTGCTTTCCAATTTGCACCTCACCCTTCTATCTGGCATGTAGATTATTCAATTATGATGTTTAAAACAATAAATAATTTGTTTCATCCTTCACATAATTGGAAGAAAAGGTTGAACAAATTATAACCAATATTTATAGCAAGTACAACAAGGTCATTTTAAGCCGAACCTTTAACCGGCCTGGACTATCAATGCCTGCAAATACGTGAATATTTTTCACGCAAGTAGCAAATCAGACCTTCTTGCAATAATTTGTTATTTGTTACAACAATTCAAGCAGATCATCCCCACCTCCACCACCCCAAAAAAAAAAGGTTCTCCCACTTTTATTTGTATTATTCTCTTTCTGTGCAGTATTATCAAAGGTGCACTTTAAGCACGCTTAAGCCTTGAAGCAAGACTCAATATGTGTTGAGCGCCACTTCGCTTTATGTGCACTTCAGTGTCTTCAACAAGGTTCTAAGACAAACTTTTCCTTGCCAATGAGCCTCTTATGAAGAAGTGACACTAAAAAATTGATATTTCATTTTATAATACATTAAAAAAATGATATTTCATTTTATAATACATTAAAAAATTGATATTTCATTTTATCATAAAAAAAAATCCAATTTCTTTGGTCATATATTTGTCATTCATGTATATAATTATTAGTCTTGGACTAAACATATATATTTGGCTTTTTTTCTCCCTTTGCGCTTTTTTTTTTTTTATGAGAAGGAAAACCCTCAGCCGCTACCCTTTGGGTGCGCACAGGGTAAAACCCCCGCTCCTATGCAATAGCTCGCAAACCACATAGGAGAGGTAACCCGCACTAGGCAAGCCCAATGCGTCGAGCTCGACCCAGAAGGCAAACCCCTTGCTTTGCTGGCAAGGGGTTTCGAACTTGAGACCTCCAGCATGGAAGTCCCAAGCCCAAACCATTGGGCCACCCTGAAGGGTCCCTTTGCGCCTTTTTCAATTAAAGCCCACGCTTCATTTGCGATTTGCACTTAAAGCCCCCACGGACCTTAGAGCCTTTTTGCGCTTTTCACCTTTGATAACACTGTTATGTTGTGCATGTGTGCGTATTCTTTTTGAAGGTGGAGAGGCAGGGTTGGGAGGCACTTATACCTAAGGGTGGCAACGGAACCGGGAGCTACCGGTACCGGTACCGGTACCGGTCCGTTACCGGGTCCGTCTCGGTTCCGAAAATTACCGGTTCGATCTGGTATTGTACCGGTCCGGGAGGGGTAACGGGACGGAAACCGGGATTTACCGATCCGTCCCGGTTCCGGTCCGGTTTGTTCAGATTTTTTTATTTTTTTTTTAATCGTAAATTTTAAATTATAGCCGTTGAGAGCCGTTGGGCAATGGGTTTTGGGCCCCACCAACGGCTCTTTCACCCCCATAACTCCCCTTTTACACCTCCCTACCCCCCAAACTTCTTTTAATACCCCAAACTTCTTAAAACTACATTTTCATCTTCTTTTTTTAACTATAAATACCCCTAATCTTTCATTCTTTTCACTCACAAAAATATCTTCTACTCTCTCTACTCTCTAAATTCTCTTATTCTCGTTAAAAGTACGAATTTGATCTTTGGAAATTGGAGCTTCAAAATTCAACTTTCAATTTTCGGCTTCCGGTCATACACGTCTACTTTTTTAAGTAGACGTTTGGTAC